>JBAJNP010008732.1:0-19607 GCA_036877545.1 Yasuhikotakia modesta
TTTATTGCCTTGGTAGAAAAGATGTCAGATTATAGAAGTGAAACGGATGGCAAATGACGTTCAGTTTCTCCCCTGCCATCCAATAAAAGCCAGTGGTTTTTCTTGGATGTGATTGGCTGCCATGAAACTTGGCCAATTAGATTTTGAGTTGGTAGAAGAACAAGACGCTTACAGGAGTTTGGCATCAGTGTTTGGCATGAATCATGGCAGGATAAATTGAAGCTGATGAACAGGGATTTTCAATGTCATTACGGTAATTTTTCCGAAAGATTGGCATTATATTCTTCTTTTTTTTTCCAAAATGATGAAGGGGAGATTTCTACACAAACCCTGTTTTATTTAACACAGAAAAGCTCTGAACACAATTGAGCCTCACATCCATGGCAGCCCATTTATCTGTGAGCAGCAGAACGGCTGATCTAACAGTTTAACACCAAAACTGAGTCCCACACAGGAAACGAATGTTCTCCTGTCTGAATGCCGTACCTGTTCAGGAAACATTCTTGATTTCATTCAGCGCTCTTCCTGATTTTCAGTCTGGTTTCTAGTTTGTACTCGTCCTTTTAAGCAACAGGAAGGAAATAAATCTGTTCTTCACATCAGACGTGATGTGATTCTGTTCACTGTTTGTTGGACTGAATGTGATGTTCCAGCTGCAGTCTAGTAAAATATGTATATATTTATGCATGTGTATTTATAATTATATCCATCATATACTTAAAAATATATATAACGTAAATATAAGGTTAACTTACAGTAAATGTGTGTCATCCATTCAGGATGAACCCAAGTGTGTTTTGCCACAGCAACTGAATGACACCTTGACAACCTTTATAGCAAGAGTCTCTGCAAATAGTCAACGTTCCCGTGGGAGGACAGGTTGGAGGCATTGGAGATAAATCTGAGAGTCACTTTTCCAGCTGCATTCCAGTTCGTTTGTGGCCTTAAAATTGGAATTAAACGCCAATTACTTCCAAAATCATTCAGGAGAGCTGAGATAAATTATGTACAAACTTACTAAGTAACTGTCTAGTTGTATTGATGGCGTATGTACTTTCCTCAAGGCTTAATAATGGAGAGTTCTGTGACCAAAGATTTGCTACTATAAAGTTGTGTGTATGTGTGTCAAGAACATCTTCATCTGATCTTTCTCCAGCGATCCACTCTTTAACACACACAACCAGCTGAAGCTCTTATGAAATCATGCCTCAGTAATGAAAGAAAATTTCAGCCTTGCCATAAATGGACCTCAGTTTGGCAGGAACATTTGGGATCCAGATCAGGGGTGTTGTTTTAATACCAAGAGGTCCAGTTTGTGCTTGTGTATGTGTGTGTGTATATTTTATTTTTCTTCCACAAAAACATTTATGCTAGTTGAAAGTCTCTTCACTTCCTGATAGCAATCACTAAATAAGCATCCAATCAATGTATTCAGTCCATACATAATTTAATACACAAATAGGACGTATCCTCATTATGCCTGCATTCGTGTGTTGGGGGGGCTCTGTGGAACAGAAAAATCTCATCACAATCAATGTTTTCCGTTGGCAAGTTTGTTTTGTTTTCTTTGGATGCTTCCAAACAAGGGGAATCCTGCCTCCTGATTTTGTAGCATCATGGCAGGAGGAGCCTTGAGTGTGAGAAGCCACCGTTCCTTCATCACCTCAGTGAAACGATGAAGCAGCTCTGTGTTTTTGCTCCGTCAGTGAGGCATTACGTCCAGTTGACTGTATAGTTGCCTGGTTACATATGAACTGGCATGAGCGGCGGTGCCAGGGCTTCACCAGAGCATATGAAGGAAACATTGGCTCAGTGGGACCAATCTGGCAGTTATTCCTCTTTTTGCCTGGACCTCTGGGCTACTCTTTCCATCATCTCCAAGCCAACAATTAGCATTTTTGAGAAATCCCATAATTAGGAAGGCAAGGATTGGGAGAGCTTTAGGCATGTTTATTGTTCAGTTGAACTGTGTTAAGGCAGCCCTAGAAAACAAGTAAGCAAATAATGTTAAGATATTAGCCAAGCGAGGGTGGTAAAAGTGTTTTATTCATATATTTAGTGTAGTTAATAGTTTACCTGTGCCAAATCTGCAGCCTTTAAATGTGTGACGCCACAGCATTCTGTCATTAAATGTGCTGTGGGGCTGTTCTGGTTGTTGAAGGTGTGCAGTTTTCTTTAGATGTTAAACTAGTTAAATGTAACAATCCCATCCCAGTTTAATGTGCAGAGACTGTTTAGTTAAGTTTATAAGTTAACTATTCGTTGGTTGAGTTTCCTGAACAATGTAAACGCTGTTGTGCTTTCAGCACATTGTTTTGTGTGTTTGCAAAATGTGGACTTTTTTTGTGACTTTGTTTAGTGTCACTGTAGCTCCATGTTTAAACGTTTCATAATTGAGGTTCACATATCAAATATGATACAAAAATACACAAATAATACTACAGTCTTATTAAAAGCAGTATTATTGTTTTTTATTTTAGTGATTTTAAAATTCCAGTAGCATAGCATCACTAAGTCAGTTCATGAAAGATGATGTTACACAAAATTTTGACGCATGCAATTACTAAACGCGTCTTTTTTATGTATATCAGACAGTTTGTGTTTTTAAAGCACGAGTCTAAATTCCAAAGTTGCGGAATGTGTGTCAGAGCAGCAGAATCTCATAAGACTCTGGTTATCTGAGGCTTAGCGTGCGTCTGAAAGCTGTGGTCCACTTTAGCAGCTTTGGCTGAGCTCTGTAACGGGTTCTGAGGAACAGAACAATGCTGCCCAGTGTCTGACGCTGCAGGCGTGATCCGCAGGCCATCAGAAGGGGAAGCACGTGAATTTGGCAAAGACATTAAGCATTTAATGAGTCTAAAAATAGTTTGTGTGTTCCCAGCATCAACACCGGCGGTTGCCATGATAGCAGCAGTTGAAGCTTTGCTGGTGGACTGACGGATGTCGGGTGACAGGAAGCAGATGATATGTGACATTCCCAGTCACCTGCAGGCCGTTGATGCCGGTGGACTGGGAAGATTCTAGTTTCATTTGTGACTTATCGAAGCTAACAATCTTAGGTTGTAAGAATGTTTCCCTAACGCTTCCAGCGAGTCATAAAAGCTTAAAATATTATTTTGAGTGTTTAAAATTTGAACATTTCGATGTGAACATTTTTATATGTTGTGTTAAATCTATTGCTTGGTTAAAATAACGTTATTTAAACATTTTAGAAGTCTGTAAACTCCAACAACTTGAGTAATGGTTTTTGATGTTTACAACGGTGAAAACTTTCTACTAACATTATAAACTTTTTTTATGGTAACTCTGACAGAACGTTCAGAGGATTTTTAGAGAACGTTCAGGAGCTCCAGTTAAGTTGACATTAGGCAGAACATTTATCTGGCTATGTGTTAAATGAAAAATGAGTGGCTATATCTGTTTCTTATATATACGATTGATTATATCACTGTGGTTTTTCATTTCCTGCACAATTGGTCGCCGTATTTCTTAAGAACTGTGTTTGATTGTTTTCCTTATGGCTATTTATAGCACCACTCATGTTTGAGTTCGAGAACTCGATTCAAGTGTCTCCTAACCTGGAATGTTCGGACACTGCAGAGCTCTCGATCCGATGGATTATATCAGAGGATGAGGATATTGGAGACAGGAAGTGGAAACAGCTGTTGAGTGACGGGCACGTTTGACGTTTGACACATTGTTCCTGAAGTGGACAGTTGGAAACGGGGTGAGATTGACAGACAGTGTCGGTGTTTGCTGGAGAATGACAGCTTTGGAATTCATAATGTTTCATTTAGACAGTCCCACACTTCAGAATGAGGCCATATGCACTTGAGAAAAAGTCCATCTGCTGTGTTTTAGATTTGGAGATGCACATAATTAACACTTGCTTTCTTATTTGGCATGGAAACATTATTTTCTGCTGCTTTATTTTGTTATAGTTCAGTGTGAGGAGTCATTGTAAGGGGAACCAAATAAAAATGGATTGGGATTGAATCTCCAGTTTACTTGAGAGATGGACAGACAATTTAATTCTGTTCGTTCCTGTTGTCACTGGGGGATTTTGTCTTTTCTATTCTGAGCGAACAATCAAAATCTTATTATGTTCCACAATCTTCCATTGTATAAGGTCAGAGACATCTGTCGTTGGTTCCCAGCAGTGTTGGGGAGTAACTAACTCAGAGTAGGAAACTGGACTACTTTTTTATGCAGGGGTGAAAATCATAAGGGATCTGGCAACACAACATTACATGATATTTGGGTATATTGTGGTGCATTTATGCTTATTTAAAGCTGTAATATGTTGAGGTGTTGTTTGCTTATGTAAATGAGCTTTAAGTAAGCTGTTTAGCAAAAATGTAATATGTCTGGCCAGCTTCGGTTCTGTTTGAACTGGGAATACACACAGTTTGCTATTAGTTTGGCCCAGATAGAATTTGGCAACTTTTTGTCTTGACTTTGGAAGAAAATTAACACCTTTCACCCTAGAATTGTTTTGATTTGAGAAAATTTATTCAAGTTTCCAGCTCTCGTTTAATTAGTTTTGTGCTGATTCATTCTATCTGTCAGACATCATTACTACACACCATCTTGGCCAAATTCAGTCATAAAAGACGCGTTTCATTAGAGCAGCGCTTACAAACACCATAACAAGCTTTAAAAAAATATATCCTGCCTGCGTTTAAGGCCAGTTTGTCTACATAAAAGCGTGATTTGTTAATACAGTGTTTGAGTGTTTTCATGACCTGGCAAATATTTTGTCTTTTTTTATTATTTCAGCACTGTGTCTTTGGTTATTAAATGCATTTTTATTCACACATCTTAGCTCTGTGTATCTCATGAGGCTCTTTGTAGCTCTCCTCAAAAAAAGCTCCTTTTGCAAGACATGCGAGACATTTTTTTTTTTACAGGCGATATTTCTTGCTTTAGCATCCGCATTTTCGTTTTTATACTGCAAAGTCACTGTGAAGTGGAAATATTCTGTCAGAAGTCCATTAACTCAAGGACTGTGGAACGTACGAGGCCTTCGAAAGCAGCTTTATGAATGGATGTTGTATATAATTGGAGCTGGTGAAGGCTGTGATGTGATGTGGCTCTTAAGCTTCTAGACATTTATCATGCAGCTTCGCATTACAAGACCAACAGAGCATGAAAAATAAATAATAGAATTACAAATGCGTTGTGTGTAAATGCAGCATGCAAATGTGTATAGAAGATTTTCTGTTTTTATTTGAAATGTCTGCACTTTTAAAACTGCACTTTTTAATTTAAATACATAAAACATGCATTTTAACTGATATGCATGACAAGAGTTAATTTACATAATAGTTTACATAAAAGGTATTTGGAGTTTTACATATGAATACATAAAAGGTATTTGGAGTTTTACATATGAATACATATGATCTTTATTGTCTCAACAGTATTCAAACACAATATGGTATGTTAACAACCGTTTTATTTGTGTCTGTTTTTCAGAGTTGATGCTTAAATGAGAACTCGCTTATGTTTCATGAGATGTATTAAAAATCTCTGAGCAATGTTTTTTTCCTCTGGGTATCATCTGTCATGCCTCTCCATGTGCATCAAGACAAGTTCTCAGCTGCTACCCAGCTAACAGGATACACTCTCACAATGTTGGCTAATGTTCTTCAGAAGTTAAGTTATAAAAAGAAAGTTATTGCAGTAATGTTAGTAAACTGTTTAATGTTATACATCATACATGCAAACAACATTTTTTAAGTTGTTTTAATGTTTGTAACTTAATGGAAATGTTTTTACAATATAAAATTGTTAACATCTGAACTAGAAAAGATTTAAAAGTGGTTAAGTCACATAGATGTTCTTGTGAGATCTTATCTCTACACATCTTTGCAGAACCCATGGTGGAAAGTTTCCAAGAACTAGATCAGCCGCATTCAGATGTTCTTCTGCCTGCGGAGCCGCGGCTCTGGAAGGGTTCTTGTTGTTGTTCTTATTTTGAGAACATTGCTCGGTTGATGTGTGACATGTGAGCCTTTTAATGTAGATGAGCCTCAGAAGACCTGCATTGTGAAGCTGTTTGGATATGTATCTGCAAGCATGTCATGTGTTGTAACCACAAAAAGGCCGTTCTGTTTTCAGCCCATCTTCAAGGGGGTTTTTAAAATGCGACACGAATGACGCATTGTTGACGCAAGACGGCGCACGTTAAATTTGCAAATAACTTTGTAGATGATTGTAAACAACATTCACCCTTACCGTAATGAGGAGTACAGTCATTTGAATAATGCTAATTATCGCAAGGGTTATGACATTCATTAAGGGTTTGCATTTACCAAAGTTTAATTGCATGATCGCAGTCCCCGTTTCCTAGCAACAGCTTGTTCCAGAGGCTTTACGACATGGAGAACTGTATTCCCTTGCGGAAGGCTGTTATCTTGGGGGCAATCCTGGGTTTTCCAGCTGAGATTCATGCTAACGTGGGTGAGTTGATGAAGTCAACGCTGCTGGAATGTTGCGCATGTCCGTCTGTCACAGAGGGATGAAGTTATGGGCGTGCAGCTGGATCATCCAATCCCTGAGCCTCAAATGTCTTAGACCTGATTCATGCCAACAGGAAAAAGTCGGAACGCCAGCAGATGGGACCAGTACAGGATCACCAATGCTCCGTATTGGTTGCAACTGGTTTTCTTTTGAATCTATAAAGACAGAAATCACTATTTTATCAGGTGTCTAAGTGAAACACCTTTGCAAGACTAAAGACTGGTAAAACTAAAACGGTCTTTGCAGGCAGTTAAAAGAATGTTTTACAATCAATTGGGAGTCATCAAGTTTGAGTCATTGCTGTTTTTGGCAGGGATGAAGACATCCTGTAGATGAAGTTTAATATCTTACAGTATGGCTGAACAGCTTTGCATCAGTTAGTAAAATCCCAGCAGACATGTTTATGTATGAAACCGTTAAACAGTCACTATAGCCAGCGAATACGTTCACTAAAAGCATCATATCCATGTTTGTTGCTAGAAACATTCCCGGCGGCTCTGATGATTTAATGTTCTGCAGGGAACATCTTCAGAAACCCAACTAGGACAGAAGTAACAAGTTTAATGTATGAAAGGTTTTAAATGGTATTATATGGCTAGATTAACTATTTTGGCAAACTGAAGTTGAGTTTATTTTTTCTTTGGGACAATTTGTTTAATGTAAATACCAAAACATTATTCTTAAGTTTAACAGAATGTTTGTGTAACCAAGCAATAACGTTAATACAACATCTTCAAGAATGTATGTTCTGAGTGTTCCCAGAACAGGCCAAGTTTGATGTATTCTGACGCCTCGCAAGTGGTTTATTTTTATAACTGTTGTATATAATTATAAAGTGTTGGATGTGCCACAATGTTTTGTTTGCTCGGTAAGGCATTCGTTGAGTGTCAAACCTTCTTTGCTTAAAATATTGGTGTCTTGCTTGCATCTAAAGGTGTGAGGGAAATTGGATTTGAAGCTCACTGCTGACATCAAAGTGCCTCCAAACCCCAGAGCCACATGTGGCCGGTGTTTGCTGTGGCTATATTTGGAATATACGTGAGCTTTATTTGTTTTGATGTGAAGGATGAAATATTGAAAATGCTTTCTCTTCAAAGGCTTGACTCAGAATGTGACATTTAGGACCTCGGCCATCACCGATCGAATGAGTGTCGTGGTGTTGGTGTTACCACGAGAGCTTCTGAGAGGTCTCCGCATCGCAGGAGAAGTGTTCTTCAAAAAAGAACATGGATGATTCTCAAGTGTATTGCCCATCTTTATCAATTTTTTATAGAAATGTCTTGATGTATATAAAGCACTTCTGATAGAGTCCTCTGCTGCTGTCATGAGCTTCACATCACGAAGGTCAACAAGAGTTCCTGTGTAGATGTTTCCTGAAAGAACGAGAACCTGTGACCAAACGGTGATGACTTTTTTTTTTTTTAGAAAAAAGAAAAACGTATTTGTTTAAAAGTATAGTGCTCATTTAATTTGATGTTATATACAGGCCCAAACACAAATCCAATATTTTGACGCATTTCATTGATGTATTTGGCAAATGCTTTTATCCAGAGCGACTTGCATACAGTTTAGATGCATGTTCTCTAGGAATGAAGCCCACAACTTTTGTGCCGTCAAAAAACTTTATCAGGTCTGCCATTGTGGTAACAGGTGACACACAGGTTAACTCTTCATTGTGTTGCTTAAATAGTGTTTCAGTGAAATAATTTCTCTTGATTGATGTAGATTGATGGAGAACTGTCAGAGGAGCAGTTTGGGTGCGGAGGGCTGGGGAAACGGGGGGTTTGCGTTTGAACAAATATTGACTTCTGGCACATTTAGCTCTGTGGGACTTTTATGGTACCGCCAGCAATCATTAATCTTTAGAAAATAATGTTTTGCTGTGCTTTGCTTGTTCCCTGGTTACAGTTCATGTCGTCTGAGGCAGTAGGATTCTGTAAACACAGGCAGACAGCACAGTCTTGCCTCTTCACGGCTGTGTTGTACAACAGACGGCAGCTCTGTTTCATCGCATGATTGATGCCACTGTTGCGTACAGAATGAGTTGTGAGTTGCTGTGTTTTATTGTGTGGGTTGCAGGTGGCAAATAAACACGTATTTTATTATGTCCATATTCATTAAATATTCACAAGCACTTCTCCGGGTGCAGTGATGTGTTCACTGGAGTATTTGGGTTTGGGAAAACATGCTGCATTAGTTTTTAACCTGACACTTATGTGGAACACAGTGACATGTGAACAGCTTGTTTTTTTTTATAAAAACACAAATGTATGTAAGTGATCCAACCGATCAGATGTTGTTGATTATACTGTCCAAACTTGTTGTTCTTCTGTAAAAGGAGTTTTTTGGTTTGTTTACAGCTGAGAGCTGCTGTGTTTTCCATTAGAGATGTGGCTCAAGGTTCAGCACAAATCTCAAACTTCATCATTAATGCTCACCTTGGTGGGGTAAAGAGCATCCGTTTCTCACACTGTTCTGTGGGGGATGCTGACGTTCAGTCACTCTATTGCCGTGACGTTGCTGTGAGTGAACAGAATGATGCAGCAAGGGAAGCCCCGCCTTCCAGCAGAATTAACCAATCGCTAAACAGTGACAGTTCTTTGAGGGAGGGGCTCCTACCGGTACTTTTGCATGAATATCTGATATAAAGATTTTTATAGCTTATTTTGAGCTGAAAAAACTTAATAGTTTCATTGGAATTAATAGTTTGTTGGAAATGATATAGTCTTATTGTGATTTCATCCAGTGGTTTTCACAAATGTCTTCCCTTATTTAAATACGCAGGGCTTGATCTTACGTGACTGAAATAGCCGCCCGGAGACGTTGCAAAGATTGGCTCAGAGTGTGAAGACTTTGCTTAAAGGGTCTCTGGCTCGCATTATGTCCACCGCCTGCGTGTGTTTTATTGCATGCGTTCTGTACAACAGCTGGCATGCAGGTGGGCTGCACAAATGTAACACAAATAGCTTCTGAAACTGGCACAGTGTGCATCTGTATTTAAAAGCAGAGGAGTGGGAATCATCATAGCCTGCTGGGTTTGTTTATAGCGTTGGTTAGGACAAGAGATTGCTTTATTAATTTCTGTTTCATTGCATCATCATTGCACCTTCAGTGTTAGCAGCCGACAGCCTGGCTAAGAGAGAAGAAAGGCCAAGATTATAATATAAGAATTTTAGGTTGTAAGAACATTTCTCTAACATTTCCATTTAGCGTTAGAAATTGTTTAGAAGTGTTCCAACATGTCCAGTGTTTTGTTAACATTCAACGTTTCTTTAATTCTTTATGGTTTAAAAACTTTACGTTTTATATACATATTTGTATACACAACATAACAGAAAGTTCTGCTAACAGTTATGAGTTGTTTTTGATATTCAACATAACATATAAAGATCTACTATAGTAACTGCAAGGACTGTTTTGCTAATTTTAAGAGAACATTAGAGAAGCGTAGCCAACGTTCCAAGAACGTTAACTGGACTGTTATTCCAATAAACAGCTGTTTGGATTCGCAGCTGGATGCTCTTGACAGGAAGTGAGTGATTGGCCCATCTTCCCCCAAATCTGTTTATTCTGAACATGTCCTGCAAATGGAAAATGTGGAGACAAGTTCTTTATTTCCCATTGCAAACGGCATAATGTAAGACTTATGATGCATAGATTAATCCACTTTAAACAAAGACACCTGCCTTTCTCTCCTCGCAGATACTGTAGCTGTCGGACCCCCACATTCCTACAGCCGAGATAAAACACTGTTACACGCCCCTCCCTGCCGCTCACTGATGGAGGGGCTTTTTCCAGCTTCCTAATAAGGTCATTGTGGAACGTGGAACAGGAATGTATTAATAGCGAAGGTTATTGCACAGGAATATTTGCATTGTGGGCTGGAAGTCTTATCTGAATCGTGTGTTTCTATGGCGCTGATGACAGGAGGTAATGCAGTGGGCCGGAGCTTAACTGAACTCTGCAGCTGCTGTCCGAACATCATGTCTGATATCATATTTATTCAGCAGAAGTTAACTTGGCTGAAATGAAATGAGTTCTAGATTTCCATATTTTCCGCATTACTGCGGTGGAGAGCAACGTGTGAGAAATGGAGTATAAATGTGTTTATTTGGAGATAAAACTACAGTATCAGCGCTGTCACTAAATATGAAATGAGAAAGTCACAGAGTCACGCGATTTTCTCATGTCGTGTTTCGTGGCGGTGCGGATGCTGTAGTCTCCAACCCATGTGCTGAAATGTGATGATGACATTTGAGCTCAGCTGTGGTGTGACTGAAACTTCGTTGATGAACTTTTGTTTTGAAAGGTTTAATGAAGTTTAACGAAAGCTTTTCTGCATGATGTCTCATTTACCAGGTCGATTCCTCCGTCCAGGTGGCTTGTTTTTGCCCAGACAGGCTGTAATTGTTATTGATTGTTCTTCTGTGCTCAGAACAACCAACATTTTTCCATTTCTGATCATGACATTTGTCAGCCTCCTTCAGTGTGTTTGTGTTTTTCTTCGTGGACGATGTTTTCATGAAAACAAAGACAGAAGCGCTTTACTGCTCAGCTTTAATGTCATTACTGTGACCTCACACCTGTTCACACCAGGTGGCCAATGTGGGCTGTTAATAAATGTTTTTTTGAGACACAAAGTTGGGCTTTAAAGAGGAGAGTGACAGCTCAGAAAGTTGTATAGAAAGATGTTGTCTGATTTGGAGACGTAGTGTTATTGTTTATTATTATTAGATAAATGTATTAATCTAATTGGTAGCTGATACACAAAAAAAACACTAAATTCTCCAAAACTAGACAGCAACAAAAGGTTTTTATTGGTTTAGTCTAAAGAACAACCATTGTTTTTGCACCATCCGAGGAACATGCATCAATAAGCTTATTAAGTACATTTCATGTTAACTTTATAATACAAGAACTATTATGTAGAGCTATTACTGCAGCAGCTAAAGACAAGGTCATCCTTTCATACTACTCTACTGGTAACACGCACCATATTTCTGTGGTAACGCACGCTCAAAGCAAATGAAAAGCCTTTTAACATGTATTTCCTACTGGACTGAAGAGACTGGTACCTTGGTTCCTGAGGTCATGGAATAGAAATTTCCACTAAAGTTCAGTTCAGGCAGAGATGTTATGAACACGGACCTTTCTGCTCCTGATACCAGTGTTTGGAAGGAGTCAAGACACCCTGTACTGACCCAGCTGTAGGAGAGAGAGGAGGGGTTTTAACCCAGATACATTGAGATGCGGTGACATTGAACAGTGTCAGGTTCAACTGGCTAGTCTTTATCATACATTCTATTTTTAGATCTGCAGACTTCCTGTATCTTCTGTTCTTCTGTTGAAACCCAAAACCAGCCTTAATCTTTTAAAATTACTTACTACTACAGAATTGTTCGCTTAAAATGTGTGATGATTTTAATATAAACTTACTGATATGAGGCAGTTTTTCTGCCTTAACAGTGAACTAATAAACAGCGTTTAAGTGAAAGATTCAGATATTTAAATGACACCATATGTGTATGTATAGATATCATGTTGTGGTATATACATGTATATTGTGTATGGAATATATAGGTGACATTGTACCATGATGTTCATGTTGTCGTTTCTTCCACAGCTTGTGTCCAATGTCCTGATCTTCTCCTGCACTAATATAGTTGGTGTGTGCACACATTACCCAGCGGAGGGCTCACAGAGGCAAGCTTTCCAGGAGACCAGAGAATGTATTCAAGCTAGGCTGCACTCTCAAAGAGAAAACCAGCAACAGGTGAGACTAACTATTAAGAGCACTGCTGCTGCCTGACACATATATTGAGCTCATTGTCACTTTTAGTTCTGTTTTTTTTGTACTGTAATAAAGTTTGAAGATTTCTAGTTTGAAGTTTGTGGGAGTGTCAAGCCATTATCACGGTGTATGAATACTTATTAACACACTCCTGTCACACCTACAGAGATTGTATAGAATACCTGTAATGTGCTTTTACTCTGTTCTTCACACGTTGAGAAGCATATGAGACACCAGTCTGCTGTCACCTGTGGGGGGGTGGATGTGTTGAGTAGATAAACATACATTCAGAGGTTTCAGAAGACGACAGGCCATCACGGATCATCGCTCATGTATTCCTCCATCCCACCCAACACTCATCACTGCCGTCACTTTCAGGAACGCCTCCTGCTCTCCGTGCTTCCTCGGCATGTCGCCATGGAGATGAAAGCCGACATCAATGCCAAACAGGAAGATATGATGTTCCACAAGATCTACATCCAGAAACATGACAATGTGAGGTAAGACGTGTGTGTACACGACTATAACCTGTCCCTCTGATCTGTTGTTGTAATAACTGTGATTATTTTGCAGTCAGTGATGATGAAGTGTTGACGTTGGGACATTAATTCTGTTCTAATCTAATGCTGCATTGCTCTCCCCAGCCAACAGGGAACGTTTTCACAACATGAAATGTTCTTATGTTCTCTTAAAGTTTTCTTGCAGTGATGTTAGCAGGATTTTTTTACATTATCATATATCAAAATGGTTATTCTAAGTTGTTTGTGTAAGGCTTAAAAACATCACATAGCTGCAAAAGATTGTAATAATTTCAAATCCAAACAATAATAAACACATTTGCCAGACACAGGACAGAACAGTTTGAACATTTTCTTTCATAAAAATGTTTTTACATTTCTGTTGTTGTTAGAGAAACGTTTTTAAAACCTAAAATTAATACCTTGGTTTGCTCCTAGCTGCTTTCTAACGTTGTAGTCTTACTAAAATGAAGACTTTTAAGTGAGTCCAAAAGAGTTTGGCTTTATTATGCCTTGTATTTGTTTAGACAGGCAGCTATAGGTTTTGTAACACAACGTAAGCGCCCAACTTTAAGCTTAACATACATTATGCACGGCTCCCTCTTGTGGCTGTGGGATAGAAAGCAATCTCTCATTCTCCAAGTGACTGTTGAGCAAATTATATGCAGAACCTTCTATCATCTAAAACGGCTCTGAGCTGCAGGAAGTGAACTGAAAACGGTTGCGACCTGAAATCACGTCCATCAGCTTCTGCAATCACAGAATAATCAGATCTGAGGAGCAACAAAAGAGATCAAATATTTTGCATGCAGGTTTGATCAGTGACCTTTCATTATTTATTCACTGTCTGTGTGAATGGGGTTTATTAATCTGTGTCTGTCGTTTTAAAGACTGGGGTGGCAGATACCCAGCGGCTGATAAACCAACAGCAGCATCTATTGAAGATGAGATGTTTTCAGTGTGTTCTGTAAACTGGATATTGATTGCTGGCTGAAGTCTGGTCCACTTTGCAGTTAATTCCGGCCAAGAACTGCAGAAGTGACCGGTCCATCAGACATGTCAAATAACCCACAGCCATCTGTATTTGTAAAGGTTTGGATCATTTTGAAATTAAATATAGATTATATATCCAGTTTGCATATTTTCAAAGATTATGCAGGTGCGTTTAAAGAGAGAACATTTTCTAAGTGTAGTGCACTAAGTAGTTCTTGTTTTGAAGTGCTTTGGCACACTGAGAAAGACCTTTGTTTGCTGACTCTCAGAACGTTTACAAAGATGACCAATCGTATTGGAGCTTGCAGTTTTGAGAAGTATTTTGCTGTGTGATTTCCATCTGCTGGTCGGTGCTCGGTCCAGACCTACTGACATAACCTCAGTCTATAGTAACTGACCTCTGCTGTTGTCTGTAGTCGTCCTTCTCTAACGAAGACCTAGCAAACAGACTTTATGGTCAGATGAACTATGTAAGTGTGCAGCCAAGAGATACGCTGTGCTTCTAATCTCTGTAAGTGGAATATTGATAGGTCTGTAACTGCAGGACCCAGTGGTTTAATTGCAGAGGACGGTTATATAACAGACTGTTTTTCAGTCTTTGCTCTTGAAGGAAACCCACACAGTTGTGGGAAGAGGATTCTGGGAGTTCTGTTGGATGAATAAGCAGATAGTTAATGTGGTGCTGCACCAGGTACTTGAAACATCAGCGGACATGAATAATGTTCCGGTAATCATTTTACAACTAAAGTGCTGCAGATGACGCAGAGAATGGGCAAAATTCATAATTTAAGAACCATTTACCTTTAAATTCATGAAACAGAATTTGAATTGAATTTGCCACATAATATCCAATTAGAAATGGGAGTCACAGAATCAGAATTACTGCCCCGCTTGAGCCTCAGACAGTCACGTGTGGAGCAGTTCTGAGTCCAGTGCTGCTGGTGTTTTCACTGGCATCTGTTCCAGAGGCTCAGGATGGGTTGATGGAAACCAGCAGTTCTGGTACTTCCGGGGTGAGGAGTCTGGAGGACGGATCTCTTGAGCAGCACCAGCCCATGAAGATTTCTTACAAGACATTAAACATGTTACTGTGAGAGTTCTGGGTAACGCTGAAGACATTGTTATTGTTATTTAATCGTTATCTTTTTTTAATATATATAAATAAAATGTTAAAAATGTTCTACTTACAAGATCTGTTCTGCTGCAAGAACATTTTTGTTAACTTTGAGAGAATATTAAGAGAACATTAGCCACTGTTAGCAGGATTGACTATAATGCAGGCCGTTTGGTGACCTGTGGAGGATTTGGGGTTGTGTTATATAAGCAGGAAGTGTGACTTTGTGCGGCATTCCTTCCTGGGTTTTTTCCCCAGCAGACGACCGCTGCTGGAATACACACTACACTTCACTTCCTGCCTTTTTTGTTTTGTAATTCTTCTGTCAACACGGTGAGATTAAGCCGTCCTGATTTTTGAGGTAATTTAGCATGTGCAGAGAACGGCTACGTCTGACCTTTAGGATTGCTGTCACCACAAAATCATTAGCATTGCCTTTAGTAAACATGGTTGTTTCATATACAGTAACAGAACTTTTACACATTCTAGAAAATCTCTGGACTATCTCTGGTTAGCATTAGTGCAGATTGAGTCATAAATCATTTTGGTCAGTAAATTGTATTTATATACATGAGACTGTTTTGAAAGACATTAGCATTGTGATGGTACACCGCAGCTAAGATTGGAAATGCATGTCGCCATAGCGCTAATGATAAGTTTTCCATTAGTGGGAAGCTGGGTTTTGATTCAAGCCTTGCGTCATGTTTACACGCTTAAAAGCCCTGATTACTAGCACCTAGTAAAGGACCTAGAGTGTGTTTATTATAGCCAGCAGAAATACTCCTGAGCCCATAATGTGTTTGGATTCCCTTTTAAGAGCAGCCGTGTCACCGCTCCTCTCCAGCGCCGGTTTTGTCCGGGCGGCAGGGGCTGATGAATCACCCGGAGCTAACGATTAAATGAGCTTCAGAGATTCGCCTGAGATGCTTCTAGTAGCCCAGACCGCTCCAGACCTGCCCTCAGAGAACTGCCCTCCATCTCGCTCTCAGAATCAACCAGCCATAATCCACCCACCAGGGAGGCCTTTATTTGAGGTGTTATATATAGCAACGGACTCTAATAGATCCATCAGTCATATACAAACATCTGATCTGTGACTAATAGAAGGGTTTTAGTGTGTGAAATGTAGTGGTGTTTCATTTCTGTAGAAGTTTTAAACGATAGATTTTGGAGAAGGTGGCCAGTAACATCATATCTGGTGTGGTGTCTGTATGGAACATTTCTGAAACAACAGAGAAGATATAATGTACAGCTAAACGAACTCAAATTTTGATTTCAGGGTGAAGGATTCAGTTAAATCTGAATCTGATGAAACGATCTGATATTATGATGTGAAAAATCTTCAGTTTTTCTGAACTGCACATGTTGAGGTTGTGTGGGGAGATGAAATCTTTTGCTAATGATGAAAGACCCTCACCAAAGACACATTGACCACCTCAAAGCCATACGGTTCATCCTCAGATGACCAATCTGTGCTATGACAACATGTTCCTTCAGCATCCAAGAAATAATGAGGTTTCATGTGGGAGAACCATAGAAAATACTGGTTTATCATAAACACTCTCGTCTGTCCAGCCAGAGCGCTTGAGAGAGTTAATGATGGAGTTGAGTGATAGATGTATAACCTCATGAGACTCTAATGGTTTTTGCTCATTTGTTTTTGATATTAACATAAGACTCTCATTATGGTGCGATGACATCATCGAGCAGAGATGTGGGCTGTGAGGTTTTTGTATGTAAGAGGCAAGAGGTCTGTTGAGGCAACAGTTGTCAACTGTGGTCCTGCAGTCCTGTTCACACTGAACAACCTGAGCTGAACTGAGCGTGTCAGATAACAGAGACAAACAAACATGCTGTGGTTCCTTTTTTAGCTGAAATGTGTAGAAAATGTTGCTATTTATTTGTTTTATGGTTTAGACTGGTCTTTAAGCTAACAAGTGCCCATATTTGCTCATAAACTAGCAGAAAGACCAGCTTAACCAGTTTGGCCAGGTTATGAGGTTACCTTACAGGCTGGTTTAAGCGACATCAGCAGGTATATAGGATGCTAGAATGCTAAATATAACAATGACATTTGAAAGAGTAATTTACAAAACCATAGACCGATTGGCTAAAGTCATTAAACCGTCAGGCTGATAAACGCTGCTGTCCTCAGGAACAGAGCGGCCTCTGTGGCTTTGGGGAAAAAATGGAAACATCACATGATGTCAGCCTTCAGCAGCAACAGTGTGATGTGAGAAGATCTTCCTTCTAGGCCACTTTTAAACATTTCTGGAAATCCTCTCAGATACAGAGTTATTGAGTCCAAACAGAGAGTCTGCGCTGACCTCAGTGGCTCCAGTCAAAGCCTGCTGTCTTTCTCCTGTTTGTCACGCTGATGAATGTCAGACCAGTCCAGAGCTGTTATGAAGCTACACCAGCTACTGGAGAAAGTCTCTCATCCATTAAGTTACAAAACATTAAAAACTTTACTTTAAGATTGAGAGATTATAAGAGTGTTGATTTTTTTTAAACATTGTATTAACATTGTTGCTTGGTTTTATAGGAATGTTATTCAAACACTATTTCTGTAGCTATTCTCTTTTAAAATGTTCCACCAACAACCCAAATCTATCGTTTTTTATATATTATATATAATGTTAACAGTTTTTTTACTGCAATAACTCTTTTGATAACTTGCCACGTAAGAGAATTTTTACAGAACGTTTGCTAATGTTGTGAAAACATTTCCTGTCAGAAGAGCCATATCTGTTACTGGACTCCCACAGAGGAATAAAATCCTTTGTTCAGCTTTTGTCTCTGTAGGTAAAACGTTCTCCTAATATAAATGTCATCATCTGATCCGTCTAAACCTGTCTGCTGTGCCGCTGGCCTGATAATGGAGCAGGAACGGCTGGATCACATTATTTAGCTGATATTGTATCTATGTAAAGACTGCCTTTCAAATAGTCAATTGAAATGAATAGCTGTGGGCGAGGGTTTGAATTGTCAGGCAGGTAACCGTGGCAACCAGTGAAATATAAGTGAGCTGCACACTGAACTGGTGCTGATGAAGTGCTGATGAAGGCCTGTTATGTTTTAGTGAGGGTGACCTAATTTCTTTTTTCATTTGTTAGACATTTTTATTCAAAGCATCTCTCTCTGTGTTTGTCTGTCTCTCTCTCTCTCTCTCTCCTCAGCATTCTCTTTGCAGATATTGAAGGTTTTACCAGTCTGGCGTCTCAGTGTACCGCCCAAGAATTAGTGATGACCCTCAACGAGCTCTTTGCCCGTTTTGACAAACTGGCTGCTGTGAGTATCTGCAGAACGGCTCGCGACTTAACAACCTTTTTTTTGGCAAATTATGGCAGCAAACCGAGACGGAACAACGTCTCTGCTAGCACATCTGACTGGAATAGACGTTCCCTCCCTCCCGCTGGATGAATGTTTGTCGTCACGGTGATGCTCCTTCTGTTCTTCCAGGCCAGATATCTGCTGTTTGTCTTCAGCGAGGCGGTGACTCCTGACGCTCGGGCCGGCGCGGACGCGCACTCGTCCTTTGCGAGAAAATCATCTGCTGGCTGCTCACATGTTTACACACTTCTCAAAACCTTTAGGGTGAAAACTAAAAAGTTTACAGGCGCACTTCCGCTTTGGTGAGCAACAGTAGAGGTTGTTGTGTGGGCTGCTGGGAAATCATGTGCTGGGGTGACTCTCAGGTGGCTGTCATGAGACCCAGGGCTGCTGCGGTGAGTCCTGTGCCCGGCCCGAGGCTTCCTGTTCCGCTGTCCGCCGGTCTCTGAGCTGCTTTTTATAACCTTCAGTACAAACGTCCCACACAACTCCAGTTATCAACACACAATGGCACTTTCACAAATGCAGAGCAAAACGTTTGCATGTGTTTGTATGTAAAATGTTTATTTTTATCTTACAATAATTTAGGTAACGGGATTGATCGATTCAGTAAACACAGCTGAGGGTTAGCGGTTTGTAAAAATGAGAAAATGGAAACAGATTGTGCTTGTGAAATAGTTTTCAAACAAACACATCGGACTGTAACGCTTTAAAAAAAGTCATGTGACACTGAAGTGAACCGTATTCGTGGAAAGTGTCTAATATTAAACTGCCTCTTTGAAATCCATTAGCTCTGTTACAGTTCAGTTCAAATGGGCTTTTTGTTTATACACCGTTATCCAGCCTTTACACAGATGAGTGCTGGCTATCCTTCAGATTACTCATGTTTTCCAAGCAAAATAGCACGACAAATTGGGTTACATTTTTGACTTCAGAATTGGATGCTGGGCTTATTGTATAAAAAACTCACTGCAGACACAGATTAAAATCTGACCTTTCCAAACCGTTTGGGAACAGTTGGGCTTGGAGTTGTTTTCTCTTCATAAATCATTTAAATCCCGGCAAAACTCCACACCCTTAAAAGGATAAACCATGTGCAGTATGTGGTGTTGATATAAGTTGATCAAGGCTATAAATGTGACACACACTCCTCATATGGTCCAGTGTCAAACCAGAGTGACTCTGATTCAGTGTGACTTCAAATATATAACAGCAACAGGCTGTAAAGGTCATCACAGTTTTTTGTCTGGTCTTGACAAAGCAAATTTCTGTTAATTACAAGATAAACACTAAATCATTTCAATGCATAATGGGAAATGATTGTAATAATGTT
>JBAJNP010008733.1:0-19605 GCA_036877545.1 Yasuhikotakia modesta
ATTTCCTTAAAAAACTGAAAATTGTCATTACCATTACATTTCAAAAATCTTTATATCACACAATCTTATAAATGTTCCAATATAAGTTTTAATTATATAAGAAATTTCCGCTATTCATTTGTCAAAATGAACCCAAAGCCTTAACTGAACCTAATGGGGGAGTGACTCATAAATAATCAAATCTTGTACTGTGTGAACGTAGGGGAGAAAATTTACACAGACTGCCTGCATCCACCGACATTATAAAGCCTGAGAAAGAAAGAAACGTCCAAGGTGCTCCATAGCTCCAGGGCTAACAGTGATGAATGGAGCCCTTAATGTCGGCAAACACTTTATCTCTGCTTCATCTGTTTTTATTAGTCAGGACCAACCTTTGGCTTGGACGGAGCGCTCCAGCACTCGTAGGATCGCTGAAGGCAAAGCTAGGATGTAGAAGAGCTTTTCTTTTTAGGCTAATTTTCTCATTTGAATGCTTACATAGAGTTGAACATCCGATGTTTCTGTTAACAAGAATTTGGCAAGGTTTGGGACCAAAACCGTGATGTCTGGTTGCCATATTTCAACATATTTCAATTTCAATATTTATATATTTTTGCAACTTTTGGATTTTGTCTGTAGAACATGACAAGTTTGTTGATGGCAGGGCTAAGGTAGTGAGGACTGACAAAGGGTTAAATAGATATGAAAAGTTATTCAAAGTTATTAGAAGTCTTAAGAAAAGGTAAGTGGTACTTCCATTGTCGAGACACCCCAGAAAATCTTATTTTACCTGCTGAGACGCTTTACCACAGCTTGCCATCACTGTTCTTATGTATTCTTGCCACTATGACAGCTGAACATTTTTTTTAAACTATGCAAATGCAGATTATTAAAAAATGCAAGACATTCAAAACATGCATGATAAATTGGACAACAAGGCCATTAAGGTAATATGTGATGTAAGCTTTACTTTCAAATCCTGTTACATTTAAAACTGGCAATTTGAACAAAAAAAGTGAAACCAAGAAAAACAAAATGAAATAAAAAGTACAAATGATCTAATTACCAGTTATCGTCACAAACAACCCTGTACAGCCTTAAGAATGAAGTAATAAAAAAGCTTTATACAGCACATAAGTTTACTGGGTGCCAAATAAGAAACAAACAAAATGATATTTGAGCCTTATTGAATTGTAGAGCACAGTAAGAGATAAAGCAAACAGATTGTGCAGAATAACACGCAAAACTAAATGCAAAATGAATTGGTCTTTTTTTCAGACCAAAAAAAGTAAGTGCTACAAACTAGAGATCAAGAGCAATTTCATGCATCCTTTGAAGTGCTAAAAAGGTAGTCAGTCCTGCGCGATGCACAATGACGCCAAAACAAAAATCGCTGCTTGTTGCAATTAGACAAACAGAACGCAAAGGATTACGTGTTTATAAATACTGGTACTGGAACAGAGAGTGATCCCTGTCATGCTCCTCTTGCCCACAAAACTGAGCTTGAGGGGGCAGCAGCCATGTTATTTTAACATGATGAAACATGGTGTTCCATGGCAGACAGACAAAAGGACTTTGCCAAGTGGACATCCCATTTGTATTCATTCTATTAAGATTGGTCCTAAGAATCAGTTTCACTGATTCTCAGGTTATCAGGCCACTCCTTCCCACCAAGTGGCACTACAGCATAAAAGGTAATGGGCGGAGCTTTATTAACAAGCCAAGTAGCTCCACTGAAAATACATCATACCACTAGACCGCATGCTGGGCATTTACATGAAGGAAATGAAACAATATGGTAAAAAAAGTATAAAACAAGGGTATTGTGTAGAGTATAGAAACTGTCAACCATCATTTTAATGGCTTTACTTATAACCTGCATTTCATCTTTGAACTGGCCTTAAATACAGATGTTGTCATTCAAATCCTTTTACTAGGCTGTATACAGAAGAACAAATTCTTTTTTATTTATTACATTTCTTTCCTTTTAGGACTTTTTGCAAAGAATTCTCTCTTTGAAAACCAAGGTTAACCTAAAGAAGCACTGCAACTTGTTCAGGATTTTTGAGGATCCTTGTTTGAATGAGGCAGGAGGAGAATATCTACGATAAAAACTGTTATTCAAATTACTGAATAGATCTTGTTCTGTTGAATAGAGATAACATAGAGACCACCGTTTAATTTATCATTAACAAGGTCTTTGCATGTTGTTTATGTCATGACATGGTCAATAGGTATATAAATGTATATTTCATATTCTATAGGATTGGTCATCAGTAGATTGGTATATTCTTGCATTTAACAATGTTTCTTAAATTTTAAGTTCTGCAAATATCAGTTTAGTCAGTAACTAAGCAAAGTGCTACAATATTAACAATTAGTCTGTGTATATACTTTGGACTGTATATACTTTGTATATTTTCACATTTAAAACAATATGGACAATAAAGCCTATGAATTAGTTTAATATGCTTGTGTTCTGGTAATTTGATTAAAAAGTGCAACTTTCACAGCACTGTGCAAAATTGCTGTTAAAAATTTAGCCTGGACCTTTGGTGCCCAGAGGGGATTTTGACCTTAGCTTGTCTGGATTACGGCATACTATCTGTCTTAATAGGGCAGTTAACCACTGCTGTTTGGCAAATACCTACAGGAAAGAGGCTTAAAATTTGTTTTTTCGCACTTGGCAGACAAAAAAAAATCAGGGCTGTAACATGAGGTGGTTAAACTTATTGGCATCAAGAACATCTTCTATTGGGTCTAAGTGCTTTTGTTTAAAACATTTGAAAATATTAAGTGCAATTAAAACAAAACAAAACAAAAAAAAAGAAACAAAGAAGAGGGGAACGTAGATTTATGGTACCATGTTTGCCCGCTTATGGAAAGCCATGCTTCCAAAGTTCCTGCTCTTATAATGGCTGCCTCCACATTGCACTTGAGAGCCATTTACCAATGGAGTTCTCAGTTAGTTCAGGATATATATATTTTATATATATATTTGTATTTTACATTTCAAAGGCTCTTTCAAAATAAAAAACAACAAGGAAACAAATACCAGAAAAACAAAATTTTAAGACAGAAGGCCACCGAGATACTATTGTTTTTCCATGTTCTCATTTACCACAGCCCAGCTACCTCTGTATCACTTTAACATTAACCAACAAAAAGTACATTCATTCAAGTCATTTTGGAACAGTTTTTTACACACAAAATTACAAAAAAGCTCCAAAAAGCACCATTGAATCGGCCTTTGTGACAGGTTTGCGGACAAACCCACTTATACCGTCACCTCATAAATCTTGTTAAACGCAAAGGTGCGTGTTACATACGTTAGCTATACACAGGGTGCTTGACTGGTCACTCGCCTTATCTCATGCCTACAACAGACGGCCAGCCCACCTCAGTCAGGTATGGCACAATCTGTAGCGACCAATGAAGGTGAAGGGACTGAGGTGAAGTGAAGGGACTGAGGCTGCAAAATGGGCTGACGACCACTATGGAAGTGGTAATGATTGCTTTTGCCATTAGCATGCCCCAAATGGCTTCTATTAAGAAACGCCATCAGCTGTGCCCTGTAGGTTTGGTATAGGGTCGAATGTTGTTGAGGCAAGATCAGTGTTCTGCCAATGGTCTTACCATTCAGCAAAACCAGTCAATGCCAACAGGCATGAGGGAGGGAAAACAGACTACAAAACTATGTACAGTTTGATAAATTAATAAGTGCGTGGTCTGAGGCTTAGCTTTGTAAACGGGACTCAAAGACAACGATCCGTTCAATTGTTTTTGTCGTGCCATACATATGCCAATATATTATATAAGGAGTCCTAAATGACATCAAAAAACAACACATAGCGAACATGCTGCCTGGTTCCTGGTAGAAAAACGAAATGCACAAAAAAGCTTAATGCTTGCAAGCTTATATTTTCGTTGTTTCTTTTCTTTTATCACAACGAATACAAAACTTGAATAGTTAAAGCACTATTATTTAGATTCTGGGTCATTCACAATTTGCAGAGAGAAACAAATAATTTTTATAAGACCTCTTAAAAAAGCAGTAATTGGTATTGACAGAACAGAAAAAAGGCCTGATAGAAATGCCTGGAGGATGTATAGTTTTTCTTCTGATAAATGGATGTTCCACTCTCATTTATAGTTTTTAGGGCAGTACTTTAGCCTGCCTATGGACTGGAGTTAGTGGCATTGGTGATTAATGACATGAGGAAAGGGAGGGTAACTGCTGAAGTCAAGGATGGTCAAACGGTCTTAGCTCTCTCTGTAAGTCCCAGGTACGCCATGAAGGAGTGTTTGAGTGATGTGGGAGAGGATGGGGACTGTGAAGACGAGTTGGACCAGAACCTGGAGAAGGGTGGCGAGGAGTTTGAGGGAGGGGGGCTGTGGAATGTAAAGCGTCGGGCTGTGAAGAGTGTTGTGAGGGGGATGAGATGAGCCAGGTCACAGTTCCTGTACTGTTCGAAGTAGCGAGCCGCCAGTGTGGAGAACATGCCGTTGGCTGAGAGGTAGCGTTGGCTCAGTGTGCCATCTTGCTGCTTGCTGGTGATGGAAAGGGCGACAGACTGCAAGGCTTGAGAAGCAGACAGGCTCATCAGTGGGCTGGTGGTCCTGCTGTCCCCACTCTCACAGCTGTTCCCGCCTCTCTCCAAATGGCCCAAGCGTGGCGTACCTGGCCGGGTCTCGCATTCTTCTGGGCTTCCCTCTTCGCCTTGGTGCTTTTTAACGTGGCGGCTGTAGACGAACGGGTGAGTGGTGGTGAACGGGCACTGGGCGCAACCAAAGGTCTGTCGCGGCGCATGCTTGAGCCGCTTATGGAGGTTGAGATTGTCCTTGCGTTTGCAGCTGTAGCTGCAGCGGTCGCAGTGGAAAGGCCTCTCGCCGGTGTGCACTCGCACGTGCTCGATGAGCTTGTTGGCTGTTTTAGAGAGGTAACCGCACTGCTCGCACTTGTAGTGGTTGCCCAGGCGATGAGCCCGCGTGTGCCTTTCCAGCTCTGCCTGACTGGCCCACACGGCTTGGCAGATACGGCATCGATACTCCATCTTGTAGTGTGTCTTCAGGTGGCCCTCCATAGCGGGTGGCCTGTTGGTGGAGTAGATGCAGAAAGGGCACCTGGTCAAAGAGACAGGAGGAGCAGGGTGTAGAGCACAGAGACCGGAGACATTTAATAATGCACCCCCCGACACAAGAAAACACTCTGTTCTCTTTTCTTTTTTTAAATGAAATGAAAAACACACAGAATGGACATAGGGAAAGATGACAGATGCACTTAGTGTGTCTTACACTCTGTTGTATCTAAAGGCTACAGTTTGTGTGTGTGTGTGCTCTGGTGCATGTGCAAGGGTGCATGACAATGTGTGTATGGCAGTGTGGTTTCGTACAGGTTGGAACGGGAATCAGATGAAGGTAAATGAATAAATGAGTGGCACTTACATTTAAATAGCACCTTTCATCTGCTCAGGGCCCCAAAGCGCTTCACAAACCCTGCAGAACAGAATGACCTCAGAAAGCACACTGTGAAGGGCGCCTCTCTACCTCAGCACTGAACTAGAGCATTGTGATGCTCTCTCACCCTGGCTAATAAAGCAGCTGGGCAGCCATAATACAGCAAAATTTTTCTCTCTTCATTTATTTACAGTGAACTCAAAATGTGTTTGGTCAGTTCTGGGATTGTAGTTTTTTTTGTGTTCTTATGCTTTGAATTTGTATTGTTCAACGACTCTGGTGTTTGTCAGTCTAAGAAAACTTTGTCTAAGAAACTATTTGTTTTAACAGCAGACTTTGATGTAATATCAGATGAATGAAGCATTATTTTAAAATTAAAGGTAGCAAAATGGTAAATAATCTAGAAGAAATGTAAGAAAATGTGCCTTCTGAACTTTCCCAAGTTATAAAAAAACAAAATTCCATTTAATTATTTACTCATATTTCTTGGTTATTCTATTATATTTGCATTCCATAGTCTTCATCTTTGAACAAAAAATGTAATTATGCAAATATTACAGACCTGGCAGACTCCCCAAGACTATGTGTCTAAAAAAATGACATTTAGGTACTCAGGTCTTTATATACAAAAATATAAAGTCAAGTTCCAAACTATGACACATCGTATGGATTATTCATGAGCAGACATTAGTCCAGCCTATTGGAACCCTGCTGTGAAAGAAGCAGTGTGTGAAAAAACATGCAGTCATTTGTAAGCAGTCAGCTGCTATACATATACTGTTATATTAAAGCTGACACACACACACACACACACACACACACACACACACACGCACTTAAACCCCAGAGTCACTAAACTGAACACATCAAAAATACATCCAATACAAAAATACAAAATCAATTATCCAAGATACTGACCAATATACACTTTGTGCCTAAATCATTAAAGAGCACAGTACATTGTTTATTCAAATACTGTTACTTTTTGAATAAAAAAATGAAAAATCTTCTGTTTACTTTCTTCCTTGATAAAAAGAAAAGGATAAAACTACTGGATTAGAAGCTGACTGAAATTCAGAAATGTTCTGATATATTATAAACAGCCCTCTCTTTGTTCATAACCACTGTTATCTTAAAATCACATCGATTTGAGTTGGTTTGCTGTTTGAAACTTGTAAGGGAAAATTTGATATAGCAAAAGCTCAAATGACACATCTCGTTTTAGTTTGAAAACCCAAATAATGCAAAGCTTTATTTCTCATTAAAAAATAACCAATTAGGTCACCTGTAAATCTGTCCCTCCAAGTAAAAGAAATACAATTTCTCATTTAGACTGTCTTTCCCCTTTTACCTGTGGCTTGTAAAGGCTAAGAGCTCTAATGCGTGATTGCTGCCAGATAGCCATAAACTGACAAATGTGTCTATCATGAGAAAGCATAGCCATAAATGACAAGATGAAGCAATGAAATCTGAAATACATGACCTTAAGACATGAATTATGTATGTTAAACAACTAGACAAATACAACAAATATCAAAGACTGGTCTTGTGCTTGTTAAGTTTCAGAGAAAAGGAAACTAAAAGATATAGACCTCAGGGGTTGGTATGTCTTGTAGAGATGGTAATAGGATGTCTATTATAATAATGTAATAGGGTGTCTATGTGCTTTGAGTTGGATATTCATTGCGTTTAAATGTGTTGTTGTAGCTGTGGTGGTGGTTATGACAGGCTGAGAAAGAACAGTGTGAACTGTAGCCTAATGGTCTTGGCAGTGGAGCTGCTCAACAGATGGACAAACACTGGCTTGTTGTGATTTTTTCAGCTATATTTTCACATGCAGGAACAGACCTTTTGCAGTACTGTCTACCACAGACTTTCAGGGTAAAGGGCTGGTTCCTGAAAGTGCCTTCGATTTAAGAGCTTATTCAGTTTAACAGTTCACCCCTCTGCCGGTAAACTGGGCGTACAAAGTGGCTTTCTGAATGACACATATGGAAAACCTACATTTTCCAATCCGGAAAAAAGGGAAATGCTTTTGTAATTATTCTTAAATCAACATGTTAAATTTTCAACTTTAAACTTTATTTTAAAACAGTAATATGGTGAGTTGTTCAAGAAGTGTTGAAAGTAATGTAAGATTGTGGCTAGTCAAATCTGAGAGTAATTGAAACTATGCTAACAGTGTGTGGGCTCAAGGATAAGGATGGCCTGGTGGCTCAGACTATTGTGAGAAAGTTTCAGGCCAGTTGACAAAACTGCCACTTACTGGGCCAGTGTGACGCTCTCACAAAGTGTCCATGTGTTTTTTTCCTGCTAACTTAAACATTGGGTTATTACATGGGTATTTTGAGAATGCTTGAGAGCACTGTTGTTCCCAATTCTGTAGAATAAAATATGTCAAGTCATTTTGCTGTCATTTAACAATTAAAATTTCAATAATCACATCCCACTGTTTGTCAGCATAAAAAAATTAGGTTGTGATTTATTGTGATTTATAGTTGTTTAATTCACACAAGGATTTTTCATAACATTTTTAAATTATGAGGGAAAGAAAATGTCATTTAAAATGATTAAAAAAATTATTTTTTTCCTCACACACATAAAAACATGCGGCTACAAATAAAATAGATAATTTGAAATCTAAAATAATTAAAGGTCATTTTAATTTCACTTTTGTGGTACGTTATGATGCAGTGAAAATGTTGGTGAGGCACAACTGAGAAAAGCCAGTCTGACCAGATCCTTATTGTTGAGCCCTTGTACAATATATGTATGTTTTAGGCACATTCAGGAACTTCCCACGTCTATATCATGCTCTATATGTGCCTACAGAGAGGTTTCCCAGAAGCACTGAATCTGAAACAACCTCCAAACTGATCCTGTCTAAAACCTGAGGGAGGGAGTTTTGAGGTAAGGTGGGGGCAGGGTTTTGTGAGGTAGCAGGGGGCAAAGGGGTGCGTGCTGTACTTGCTTTCCCTTACTTGAGCCCTCCAGCGGGGATGGTGTGGCACTTTTTGTGCTCCAGCAGCTGCTCTGGTGTCTTCAGGAACTTGTGGCAGACGTCACACTCGAACATGCGTGTGATCAGGTGGATCTGCAGGTGCCGCTCGTACATGGCCCGTGTCTTACAAACAAAGTTGCAGAATACGCATTCGAAACCTTGGGGATCGGGTCAGTAAGACAGAAATAAATCTTAATATGTCATCATATTTTGTGCTGACGTGTTAGTATAAAAGAATGTGATTATGAAAAATTTGACATTTTATTTTAGTTGTAACTTAGTTTTTTGAAAAAAATTTCAAGAGGCTGTCAAGCTTCATCAGAAAATTCCAAGCTTCATTTTTAACACTTTTCATAGTTTAAATGAATTAACATGAATAAATAGAGGCTCATGGGTGCTTTCAGTATTTGTTTGTTTATGCTGGCCAATATGGTAGTTTTCTTGGACTGACACCTAAGAATGTAACATCACACAAAAACATGTTTTCTACTTCCTATGCCACTTTAAAAATGATTCATTCAGCCAAGATTCATTTAGTGAGTGTGAGCGAAGAGGTTTGGTAACAAGCTGTGGAGATGTAGTGAATAATGTAATTTTATGAAGTAAATTTAATGTCATTTTTAATTTTACTGATTGCACCTAATAGTTTATGGGTTGAAGCCCATCCTTACCTTTTTCTGCCTTTTCCTCAGTTCCAGGGCCTGAACTTGATTGGCTGCCTGCAGAAGAAGGCGGAGCCAAAAGGCTTTTTAGTTCTTCATTACCTTGGGCAACGTCTCCACCTTCAGAGCTGTTGAGGGAGTCACTGAGAGCTGACAAAGAGGAGGAAGTACTCTTTGTCTCACTGAGAGGGCTTCTGGAATTAAGACCTGTGTGTGAAAAAGATAAAGAGGAAGAAACTGAGGGCCACATTCTGAATAAAAGATAAACCATGTATTTGAATGACATGACGGTATCAAAGACTTGGCTTAGCTTAAGCCAGCTGAGAATTGGACAGCATCTTTCAACACTGAAGGCTTGATATCGAATTGAGTAATGAGTCAAGCAAAAGGCAGAAAAATCCTGCAATTGATCGAGATGCACCCAGTAAGCGAGACAGGAATATGTATGTCTACAGCAGTGTGGTATTAAGCCTTAAAAAGTCAGGAGGCGGGCTCTCCTTTCTAAGAGGCGCTCTTGTGGGTTTAGCCTGACTTTTGTATCCAAGCAGCCAGAACACTCAAGTCCGCGCTCTTATTGATCTATGCTGTTCCTGAGAGCGGCAGGGGAGGGGGCTGCCTAGGTCACGGTGCCACAGCTAAGATGGCGGGAGAATCTCGGGCCATGGCTCCCCCCAGGTCTTTAGGAGCTCGCGAAATGGCCGATGCCAGCTTACGCATATGCTTTGAGTTCCGTTCCTTTGAAAGCATGCATGCAGAATACAGAGTAGGTGGTCATGTTTAATCTATTGTCAGCTGCAATGACATCTTTGAATACAGATGCGCTTTGTGACTTGTGAACTCCATCTGAGAAAAATGACTTCATCCCTGTACGCAAACTCACCAGCCTATATTAGGTGCCTATGAGCAACGGATCTTGCCCTACATATCAGAATGAATTTGTGTCTGCGTTTCGCCCAACACCTGCAGTATGCTACAAAGCATTACTGACGGAAAAAAACAGCTGCCAAACAGGCACCCCTCAGTGACGGCTGCAGCTCTCAGCCACCTTTCTAAGTAGGAGACAAAGAACTGCAGGCTGGTAGGCGCTGACCTGAGGGCAGCCAATTTGTAGCAAGGTGTGTCTTTGGCAAGGCGCTAAATCGCAGTTGACAAACCAACTTGTTCTTTTGCTGTCACTCTGAGAAGTCACTGTTGTTGGAAAAGTGGACACAAGCTCAGTCTGATCACAAGCGGCATAAGGCAGATGTGGCTGTGCAGGGCTACTGGGGTGTTAGTTTTGTGGGACTGAGGAAATTGATTTTTCAGCTCTTAAATCTAGAAACACCGGACTTCACAGTTAAACAAACTGAGTTGGCTCCTCAATTCACAAAATGAACCCATTTTACAATGTACAAATTAAGGTGTTTTGTCTGTAATTAACCTTCAGTGTCAAAAACAACTTCAGTGTTTTTTAACAGGGATGTGACTCAACAACAATATTTTCACACACTCAATTTTTTTCCTGTCATTGATTAGACAAAAACTGGTAGTCCTGCCCAAACTCACATCACAGCTTAACTTGCTGAGCCAATGCGAAGTTCTGAGATCATTTATACTCTTGAAAATGACTTGCAGGTTCTCTATGCATATGACAGTGTGTAAAGCATTTTAACATTAAAAGGCTTATATTAGCTTAGTCCAAGATAGGTTCAAGCCCATAGCTGATACGGTGTAATCTGATTTGGTGTTACCTCAGCCCCTTTGTCAACAGTTCTAATCAGTTCTAACAGACAAAAATTCTAATCTAATTTATTCCAACACTCTTATTGCTGTCAATAAAAACTTGCTTGTGCAGTTATCTATACTGTAAAATGCCAACAGAAACACTCTCCACCTTTACTGTGACATAATCTTAGAAACTTATCACAAGCTAACGTCTGTTGAAGTTCCAGCTGCACCTTGCAAGGTGACAAACAAATTTTGAGGTGATGCTAAAAGATAATCATGTTATCAGGGTCACAAGACAGAGCAAATATAAACACAAAACCTGCTCATAATATGAATCCTGAAAAAAGCCCTTCCTGACACTCAGATCTTCACTAGTTGCAGCAGTAAAAAAAAATACAGGTATTATAATGGGCTTGTGTCAAAGTTGTTCTAAACAACATTAGACTGGTCTGTTGGGTATCTTGGTAATCAGACTAGTTTGAAGCAGCATAACCAATATAAACTGACTAATATATACTAGGCTGTGATGGTCTAGCTAGTGTAACAGCCTTAGCATGCTGTTTTCAACACAGTAACATCTAACCATGAGAGCAGCGAGATCTTACCTGCATGTCCCGCACTGATGTGAGCTTTCATCTCGGCTTCGTCCATTGCCACATACTCACAGGTGCTACAGCACAGTGAGAACATCCACTGCTCTTTGTCCACATGCAGAGACATATGACTAACAAACTGAGCATTAAACTCTGTCTGGAAGCCGCAGACGTGGCAGCTGTAGTAGTAAGGGCAGTTTTTGAGCTCTGGGCCTTCGTGCATAACAGCAGTAACAATGTGTTCGGCATCTGTGTTCACCAGTTTGACCGAGTGGATAGTGAGATGCTGGTTGAGGTTGGCACGGCACTTTGCCGCATACGGACACAGGTGACACTTGTACTTCCTCTCTTCTGCATAAACAAACATATCAGCATTTAAGAGGCAATGCGAGACATGCTGCCTCAAGCTACCCTTCCCCCATATAAAAATGATTAATTAAAATTAAAATACATCAAAAATGTATTTCAAAGACACAAATGAGTAGCACGATTTCAATTTATAATTAATTAACACCCATAAAGTAACTAGCTGGTCCACTGGTGCGATAACTTCAGTTAAAGTTCAGTCCTGTGTTTGAAACCCACATTAACTTTTTGCATTTGTATTATTTAGCATGTTTACTGACTGATTAGCTTGACCTCTGCTGCAGATTAATATCAAGATTTAAATTGTAATTTAAAACCTTTAAACACCCTTCAGTTTCAGCTTCTTGCAGGTGAGGGTATTATATAATAGGCAAACTGTTATATCAGCAAAAGTGACAGAGAGCTGCTCTGAAAAACTCACAGTATGACACAATTCTTAGGTAATATGAGCAATAGGAGCGTAAATGAGCAATGCAGCAGTGTAGAGCATGAAGCCTATGTCACCCATGCCTGGATCATTAACAATTTTAATGCAATAACATCATACTATATATGGCTAACAGACTATAATGCCATCCCAGAGTTGGACATTCTTTCTGGGCTTTGGTTACATGTAGGTGTTACATGTAGTTTGACAGTTAAACATCAATTAAAACATCAGTTGTTATATTTTGTTAGGGCCCATGTGCTGAATGTGCGAATAACTCTGTTGTTTTTCTTAGGGTTTTTATAAATGTATTTATTTATATTTGAAGCAAGGTTTTCGTGGGTCTTGGCCATCAGGGGTGGGACAGGGGTCAGGGGTGCATTGACACATGACACATGCAAACATGTCTCTCAAACCTGTCTCTCCTAAAAGACTGTATTTACTTGTTTGGTAATCCACATTGAGATCCATTTGGCTGTCCCTATGGTCAGACACTCATTGATGCTCTTTAGAGACCTGTGGGATGTGACTGTTCCAGGATCAGGCAAGGCTGGTCATGGTTGTGCTGTGCTCCAGGGAGACTTCTTTACAGCTTAGTAATTACTTGGTACTTTTCCCACCAGGACTAATCAGTAGTCTAATCTCTTTACAGGAATGGTAATCTAGTCCAGTGAACCTTATTTACTTACCTAGGGTATTACTTGTCCTAACAACAACAAAGAATGATTTATGACATGTATGTGTGCATAACTGGACACTGTGAGGCTAAAGCAGTTACATTTCTCCTCAAAAAAACAAGACCTTTCTCACGCATTGTAAGTTTGCTTGTGTGCATTCATTCTCACCTGTGTGTAAGGAGATGTGTCTGGAGAGGGTTTGTTGGCGACCAAACACTTTACCACATATGGGACAGGGAAAGAGCTGTTCGGTGAGTCTCCACTGGACAAGTCCATTTGCTGGCTCTCCACTCACCTTTTCTGAGTTTGCTGTACATAGTTAACGCACAATGAAGGGAAAGAAACATATTGGTAGCTTAACCAATTAAATACTAAAATAAACAGGAATGGACAAGTAGGCGCACTGTGTTAAACTTCCGCAATTAGCCTCTTCTTTAACATATTAAATGGTTACAATATAAGTAACCAAAAGTATTGAGATAGCGAAAAAATGGCTCTGGTTGCCAACAAATATTTTATGGTGAAAAGAATAATATAAGGCAAAAGAAAATTACTGAAAATTAAACAAAATGAAACATTCTGAACATTTGCCACATATTTAAAAAAAATTATAATGATATAAATGATATAAATATTTATATCATAAAAGATTTCTTGACTCAGCATATTTTTCATTGCTGTCTTAATACTTAAGACAACACAAATTTTCTGAAGAAGCACCTGGTTTGGTATTTTATTATCTAATATAATTACATTGACTTTTGTGTCCCTTAAATGTCAAAACACTTTTAGGGGCCAATGTTTATCTCTATTATTTACAGAATTCTTATGATTTCATACTGCAGACATCCAGTGATCACATAGACATGAACATTTATGTTTGGACCTTAAATTCATTCGTTTGAAATATTTTCTCGTGTCAGACATGCATACAGCAATAATAGCAGGTACAACTGAGTTAATCAGGTTTAACACGAAGGGTGGCAAGAGGTCAACTACATGTTCTGTCACCTACAGCTACTTGTTCTGTGTGAGACACTATGATGACTAGTCTATACATCCACATGAGGGAGCCAAAAAGGTGTTTATGTCTTGACATTGGGCTCTGTGCTCCTGTTTCACCTTTCATTAGAAGAGAAAGAGAGGGAGAGACAGAGAGAGAAAGAAAGACAAGAGTGAGCGAGGGAGAAAGAAGGCAAGAGCGAGTGAGGAAGAGGGAGAGCATGCCATACAAGTGGCAGAATTAACCTTCTGATGAAGGTGGTTGGCTCTGCTTCAAATTACAATGCAGCACCATGCCTTCTCTCATTTACAAAAAAGGAGGGAGACAGTAAGAGAGACAAATAAATGAGCAGATAAATAAATATATAAGCAAAGAGAAATTCCGTCATCGTGCAACACAGCCCCTTCAAATGGATGTCTGGTGCATTATGAAGGCATGGCTATTATTCTTCTGTACCAGACATTGGCGGTGAGGTTGCCAAATGTTAAGCAATGTTCCTTCACAAGCACAAACAGAACAGGAGCATGTATACTTTTGAAAAAAACATCTTGCTGAGAAGTAGCCTTTAATCATCTCAAGGCATTTGGAGATGCATGTTTTGTGTTTGTAGGTCATATCAATGACTCAAGGGCTGTTTTGAGTTATGCATGTACCACTGCATTCTGATCCGCCTTAATAAACATGCAAGGGGCTTTTCGGGTATGCAGTGGGTGTGTGCTTGTCCCATTGGACTTTGCTCATAAATAGGCATTTTTTTATGAATGCTGTCATAAGCAGTACAGCCACAGGATTGATGGGGGCACTGAAAGCAAGGGGGGGCAAGAGGGTAAGGAGACAACATTTTTTGGCATATTAGAGAGGATTTAATGGGGGCAATTAAAGAGCAAATGCACTAGCCTTGGATATAAGACCTGAAGGACATTTCCATTGGTCTGCTTGTATCTGCCAGGGACCAAACCCAGAACACCAAACAGACATTGTGTCTCCGAGTGGCCCAATGGGAGGGGTCTTGTGACTTGTCAGAATGCTTCTTCAAGAAGTCATCATTTTGATGCTAAATAAGCAGTGATCTTGGTTGAAAGACACTTCTGAGGCAAATATACATCTAAAGGGCAATCTAATGTCAGGGTGTGAATTTCATTGTTATCATGCACAAAGATGCCAAGGGCTTTTATTGGTCCTGGAGTAGCTGTTAAAACTAATGCCAGCCATCTATCCTGTAGTATGCTCTGAAATATATAATTATTGTAAAAGACATAAGCATAAGTGGTGTCTTGCTCACCCGCTTGATTTTACTGCTGGTGTATTGCTAACTTAAAATGACGCACATATTTTAGCTTGGAAAAAATAGCAAAAACTAAGTAACCATTTTGCCTTTTTCTGCAATAAACAGAAACAATAATTCTAACAACTTTTTCGGCACCTTATGTAGCTTTTCTACATTTATTAATCAAAATTAACCTCCAAATATTCTATGGAAACTTTCTTTCATGGAACCATCAGTCACTATTCACTGATTGTATCTTTCATCTACATAACAAAAGTGAACAGTTACTGGTACAGTCTACCAGTCCTTAGCACAGTGTCTTTGTGTTTCACAGAGGAAAATGAGGGTGACTGCAACATTAAGGTATATAATGACATAATTTACATTTTTGGGTGAATTATCCCGTGTTTCTCAACTAGTGCTCCTGTAGCTCAACTGGTGAAGCATTGCATTAGCAGTGCAAAGGTCATGGGTTCGATCCCGTGGAATGCAAGCACAGGATAAAAATGTATATACTGAATTCACTGTAAGCAAAGCATCTACCAGATGAATAAAGAAAAATCTAAAATCAACTGTAACCTAATCAATTCAAGGTTGCTTCAAAAGTCAAAGTTGACCAAACTTTCATACCTTTGACATATCGTAACACTGGTTGTTATAAAACATTATATTAACGTAGAATGATTTGACCACATCTGATTCCTAAAGCATCTTGATTCAACTTGATTATCAGTGTCACAGTGATACACAGTGAATTAGCATAGCTAAACCACATAATTAAATAACTGTGCAATGTGTGTGTCATCTCCCAGCCGTCCCCCGCAATGACCTGCGCTGCACAAGAGCTTTAATTAAAACTACAGTGGGTGTTTTGCCCTCTGCTTCAATCTATGTGTGAGTTTAGAAAGGCAACACACAATCAGATACAGGGCACTGAATCAGCCCCGTCACCCTGAGGCCCACAGTTCCACTGAGTCACAGTGTTCATATGAACCTGTGCGTCTGACTCACATCCCACCAAGCGGCAGTGCGACATGATGGTGACAGCTCTAGTGTGACACAGAGCCCAGGGACTGCCAGGAAAAGATCGCAATTTCCCACAAAGCTTCAGTGGGGGAATGCATGGCTAAGCAATACTTAGACACTTAAACCTTTGCATAAGCTTCTTAAAGAGTGATCCAAAAATTATATTTTTGTTATCATTTGCTAAACTTTATGTTTTTATCATTTTGTCAGTGATTTAAACTGGAGAACCGGATCAGTTTAATTTATGAACTGGCTCAACCACTAAAAGGAAAAACTCAACAGAGTAAACAGACATTGCCTCTCAAGAATACATTCAGTATGGTGGATTTTTTCTTACACAAAACTATCATAAGGCTTTAGAGTCTCCTAATATACTACACAAGAAGTGTAATTTTTACATATTTTTTCCTCTGTTTTTTGGAGAAGAAATCCAGATTTAAACTGACATAAAGGTGATTGAAAAATATACATGTTTGAGTGAACTATTGAGTGAACTACTATTTCAAAAGCTTTTCTTTAAAAGTTTTCAGGTTAGTCGTACTGAGTTTGGGGTCAAAAAGTTAAGGTTACAGAGTTCATGAGCCCTGCAAAAAAAGCCAAGGTCATGATGCTGAATCGAGATAGCCCAGCATCTACATCAATGCCTTAAAGTGGTTAATAGTTTAATTAGTGTCATTAGAGAGAGATGAGACAGCCTCCGCAAAGCTTCTGAAGTTGACTCAGGGCAGAAAGCAATGGTAGAGGAGCACACACTTACACACATACACAAAAGACATGGAGCCAATGAACTTTCAGACACTAGCACATGCAATTAAGTATGTACAAACAGACAATGAAAATTCTGACAAAGAGCCAAGGCGATTTTAGACGTCAATGATCAAATTAGGCATAGACACGCTAATTAGACATGCAAACAAAGACAGGCGTCTTTTTTTGCTGTGAGTACACGTAGCAATTTTTTTCACACACTGATTGTGCTGTTAAATATAAAAATAAAAAAGAACGCTTTGTCTTAACTAATGAGTGGGAGTAACTACCCACACCAGGTTATAAGGTGGTAGACACGCAGTGATGAAAAGAGCAAAGAAAGAATGAGGGAGAAAGAAAATGAAAGCGTGAAGGACAGAAAGAGAGAGAGATAAAGTGGTAGCAAGGGTCATGGCAATTCTTATGTGATTCGTCTACGTTCATTTTGTGTCTGCGTGTTAAACCGAACGCATGTCTGAGTGTGTAGTGAATTAACTTTCACGCACCGTGGACATGAAAAACCCAATCATTTTTTCATTAACTGGTGTAGGGAATCTGGCCAGGCAAGCGCAAACTAATTACCCTTTGCCAGAGGGGCCAGTAGAGGGAGGCAGGGAGTGCCAGCTGCCCAGCCCAGCGGTCTCAAAGGTGGGTGGAAACACAAGGGACCTATCCAGCCTTGGTTTATGCTAGATAGGCGGATCGCATGCATATTCTACCCATAGGTTTATGTGATTAAAGAGTTGCAGAGGTGAGGGTCTTACCTTGCTGGACAACCTTGTTTGAAGAGCCAGCCTCAGCTGGGGAAGAGCTCTTGGAGCGTGCGGGGAAAGGTGATTGTCTAAAGCGGTCATCTAGGAAAGGGCTGAAAACATAAGTCGCCACAATTATACTGGCAGATTGTTGACAGCTGATTGGATAATCAACTAAATATATGCATAACAACCTACCTGTGTATACCAAATAATGCATTGTCTTTGTTTTCATTAGCTTTGCTTACTTTCTCTGAAAAAAAGAAAAATGCATTTAAAGTTTAAACTTGGTTAGTTAAACTTGGATTAATTTGTGGAGCAGGTTTATAGGTCTAATCAAGTAGTAGGTGTTAATATGTTGAAACTGTTATTAAAAAGTGGTAACAACCAGGCTTAGAAACGAATGCAGGGCAAAAATGGAATCAAAAGTGAAAAAAACATTTTGCTTCTATTTTCTACCCACCATTTAACATTTGCTATATTTTAATATTTTACACCTAGGTTCCTGTCATAAAGTGAAGGCCTTGCTGTGTGTTTTAAAAACAATATACCCCAGTAAAGGTGAAAAAGTCCTGTTTAATCAATTCCAGAGGCAATTATTGCTCCCTAATGAAAAAGTTTGCTTTAAACACTGGCAACAGCTCAAATTCAAATTCAAATTCTATTGGTCACATACATAATCGTACACAGTATGACATGCAGCTGACCATAAATCTATCGACCATTTATTAAACCATGTCTTGCCAAACAGCATTTCAAATGTACAGCTCAGAGAGCAAAACAGGACAGTATCTCCAGTCTGTCTAGCTGTCTGTCTTTCTTCTGGTGGTCTGGTAATGACCTTGCTCCCTGGGTGGCACTTCCTAAGCTCCCTCTCCCTGACACCCTCTCAGTCACACGGCTCAACAGAGGATGGAAGGGCTCTCTGCGTTGCCATGGTGATGCTGCACAGGAGCAAGAGGGAGAGAGAGACAGAAAGAGAGAGAGACAAGGGAACTGTGTGCAAGCCAGTGTGCTTTAGCCAGAATATTTGAGAACAATCTAAGGGAGTCGAGGGTTTAGGGGTTAGATATACACACTGTGCATCTACACATCACTCCCATGGGGAGGGGAGAGTAGTGGGAGATTGCGAATGGTGTGCTTGAAGGTTTGTGCATGTGTAAATGTGTGTGTGTGTGTGAAGGGGGGTGGATTTTTTGTGCTCGTCTTCCGAGGTGCTAGATGGCATTTAAAAAGAGCTGTAGCTGGCAGGAGCGTTGGGGGCAGGTTTGTCTCGACTAATCCTCAGAATGCTCAAGGAAGAAAAGCTTGATCCTGCCATCATTTAACACCGCAAACATCCTTCCACTCTGGTGTGTCAGTGCAGCAGCCAGAGAAGATGACAGAAGAAAACCTGAGCACTGTCGGTGCAGAAAGCATTTGCAAAATGGACAGTCTTGCTAAAGCAGAGACATATGTACCCTCTATTTCTTTTCTTGTATACACTTACCAGACAGCTTGAAAAGTAGCTCAGAGGCCATTTTAACTGATATATCCTGGGAAAAGAGGTCATTTTGGGGGCGGGGCAAAGGCTCAGGGAGGTTGACCCTCGGTTCCTTTTTCTCACTCGTCCCTGAAGTGCTAAAGCCCAACAGATGAGATGAGGGTGGAGATAATTCCAGGGGTGGGTCCACTTCCATAGGCTCCACCTTCACTATCACTTTCTGGAGGAAAGTGTCTTTGTTGTTCTCTGATAAAGAAAATTTAAATGAATATTTTTCCATTTGCAAATGACCATCATAACACAATAACAATAATTCTAATTATTATTAAGGCCCATGCATACAGTACCAAATGGAAATAGTTGCAGTACTAAATGGTTGCAGTGTAATAGTCCCTTGAACTATAGGGATAATCTGTGATTGGCGAGTTGTCTGTTTAAAATATTCCTCAAATATTTAT
>JBAJNP010008734.1:0-19604 GCA_036877545.1 Yasuhikotakia modesta
ATAATCAAATTTGCAACTTTTTTATTGTTATGTATCATATAAACATTTTTCTTAGTGGAACTTTTTAAAGTTTCTAATAGAACATTATCATAACAAGCAATAACATTCATGCAAAGTCTAAAAAATGGGACCTTTTGAACTTCCTACAACATTGAAAATAACATTTAATGAACTTAATGAAAACATTTGGAAAATGTTTATACAACCTAAAATTGAAAGCTATGAAACGTGGCTGCTGTTGATGTTAACTCTCAGTTGCTGCTTTTGCGAGGATCAAACAGCTCCCATCAGCTACCAGCTAAATAATGATCCATGTGTGACCTGAGCGTAGCTTCTAACATATCACCTGCATGGCTGCCTGTTTGGTGCTGTGTGTGAATACAACAGTTAGTGAGGGAATGAAACCAGAGGATCTGACCTTACATTGACTGTTATTATCCCTGTGATTCCCTCCCATCAAAACAAAGCACACATGCAGCTCTGAGGTGCACTTGAGCTCCTGACCTGACAACAGACACTACAAGTGCTCAATCTACTGACGGACAGCAAATGATAAACTCAACCAGCTTTGGAAGAGTTTAGAAGGGCCACAATACAAAGTATTTTTTTATTATACTTCCATTAATTAAGAAAAATAACTATTTTTACATTTTATGCAAAATTAACCCATTAAATAAATGTATTTAATCCTTTGAGATCAATATTTTTTGATGCATTCAGGTTGTAGTCATCTAAAAAAGGCTGGAGACACCAGTATGAGCCTTTAGGTTATTGAAAGTATTTTAAATGAAACGGTTGAGGGTTGATGACTTTATTTTTGAGTATGTCTGATGTTATCTTCATGCAGCAAGACTGTTGATCGAAACACTGCTGCTCTAAACCACTTCAGAATGAAATTCCTCCCCCCGCACATCTGACATTATCTGTGTCTGACACGTTCTTCATGGAAAGCTGCAGTCCTCACCCCAGACTCTGCTAATCTGAAACAGTTTGCAGTCTTGAGGATACAAACGTCGCAGGTTTTAAAAATATAGATGATGGGCTTGTTTTATACCTTAATAACAATATATTGTCACATCTCTGAAAATCTAGAGTTTATTATTTGAAGGTTACTGCTGTTCTTTTCAGGGGGCTGTATTACAAGACCACCCCCACAAGCTGGTTTATGGCACTTCAACCCTGTCACAGACACACTACACTTCATCTTATTTGAACAGTAACCGCACAATTGTAGTAATTTACACAGAACAATACAAACAAAAAGCCACGACACTTTCTTCAAAACTTTCTTCACTTTTGTGCCGTGACTGTTAAGTTCAAAGTACAGTCAATATGTGCTTTGTGCCATGTTGTATAAGCAACAAAAATGAACATAAATGTTACCTTTTATAAATAATATGCAATATTGGATAAAATGTTCATGTCACAGGTGACTGGTTTATATTTGTGGTTTATATTAGTTATTTACACTCGGCTTAGATACTAAAAGGATTTTGTTTCAAGCAACAACATTAATACGAAACACTGTCGATAAAATCCAGCCTGATTTGAAACGTGGTGAAGGAATTTCACTACAGTAACAAATTCAAGATTGTGTTGAAGATTTCACATAGTCCATTATTCCAGCCTCCAGGTAAAAAGCAGCCAAGGTTTGATCGATAAACGCGTTAAAAATGTTCGCCAAGCAGTTCAAAGCGCTTCCCCTGCTGTTATTGCGCATTATGGGCAGTAAATGACAGTCATTTAGAGTCTGTTGAGGCGTCTGCAGATGGAGACACGCTTTACCTTCGTGTTCGCCTGATGATAGCCGCGTAGCGCCGCGTCTCCAGGTCTGCACAACGCATTCAACGCGAAGTCGCGCCGCTGTCGTATAAACGTGGAGACTGCGCCTGCAGGACGCGTTACTGCCCATCTGCGTCTATTAACGCCTATTCAATTGATTGGTATGTTGATCTGCCCCCACGTCACATTTACGGGGCGTCTATGGACTTTAGGTCCTAATTTAGTTGCCCTCGGTCACTAACTTCTTTCCCCACGTGCATCTGCTGTCCAATACAAACAACAGCCAATAATAATGACATTTTTCCTGTTATGCTGGATTGTAGATCTGAGCAATTACTGGGTTTAAAATAAACTTAGTCTCCACTCCACTAAACCTGGGCTCTAGGTCTCAGGAAAGTATCCGGTTTGTAGGAGCAGATGAAATAGTTTTAACTGCATCACTTCTGATGTTGTCTAAACCACATGCCTGCTTTCTGCTTTAACTTTGTTTAGGGCTTCCTTTAGAAACATCTAAAGGGTTTTGGTCGATTGTAATGATGGTTTAGCTTATGTTGTATGTTTTTCTTATGGGGTGGAAGAAGAAATTTAAATGGGTTCTCTGGTTTTTAACGTTATGTGGTATTTTATTGGACGATTCATTTTGAATCATCAGTGTAGTTTTAACAAGTGTATCACTATCATTTAGTCTAATGTCAGGTTTGTGTGGCTCTCTGTGCTCACGGTTGGAGTGTCTGTGTCGTTTACTTGTAGTTTCACGTTCCTTATGTAAAACCTTTTCTTTCTCAGAATTTTGCTTTGTTGTTGTTTTTCCTTTCAGAAACAGAATTTATTTGTTGTCCCACAGTAATTACATCAGCATTGCTAGTCATGAATTGTGTTATTTAAACTGAGGACTTGAGATTAACATTCTGGGCAGCAGTTGAATGTTGGCATCAGCGTGATCAGATTACAGGGCTTTAGGGCATTTTAATGGGGTTGTTGGGTTTTCTTCAGGAACACATTTATTTGACAGTGGTCTGATAAGGAAATCTGTGGTCTGACAGTAAATGCACACAAAGAGGACGAGTCCAGGTCTGTAATGGTACAGATGACAACACTAGAACCAAGAGCTGAACAGTATGTGAATCAACTCTCTGTCACCTTTCATACAATCATCTGATTTAAAATGGAGGAGGGATGTTAAATCATCGTGTCACTACACAACATAATCTCAGTGTCTTTCTTTTGATTATGTGGTAAAACTGAATGTTTTTGACAGCAAAATGACCTGAGATTCACTCAGAAAAGATCATTCATTTCTACACATATTATATATTTGTTTTTATATTTTTATATAGGTCAATTTTTGACCTATATAAAGGTCAAAAATTGACCACAGAAGCATTGTATGTCAGCAATATGTAATAGGCCTAAAGTTTTTTTTTGTAAAATACATGTATAATACTTTTGTTAATGCCAACTTATTGAAATTGTACAAAATATAATAACTATGCAATGCTTTTGTTAAATGGGGTGTTTTAAGAGAATGAGAGTGAATAAATACATGATAATTTTACTTTGTTTTTATGTGCCATACGTTTTCAGTGTAAAACATCCTGTAGATTGTATGACATTAATATCTCTTTACACAAGGTTATTTATTATTTTATTATAAGGTTTATAAGTTATTCTGTAAATCACATACTGTAAACTGAAGTCATGTCTGATTCTTCACCTGATACAGCAATAAACTCAGTGTAGGGTTTCACACAGTGATGTAGGCATACAACTGAAATGTCACTCTTGATGAAACTGGGGGTCACTCGGGGCCTATGGACTATATTCCTGTTCTTGTGACTGTACATTTCAATAAACAAATAAATACTACCAGTAAATAAACATATTGGTTTTTTTTTTTTTTCGAAAAACCCTTATGCAATCTGATATACATTATGAGTGGTACAGTGGTGCTAAATCTATGTAAAATAAGGACATTCTAGTTTTTTATTATTATATATAAATTTATATAATTACACACACACACATACACACACACATATATATATAGATAACAAAAAATGAGACCACTGTTACATCTCAATATACTGTTATAAATAAGTGTCCAAGTTCGGTCAAGTTAGGTTATCGACAGCCACAACCTTCAACTACCATCTCCTGATAGTTCTTCAGGACCACCCTGTCCGTCTCATCCAGGTAGAGCATTGATATTGCACTAAGCTCTGTGGGAACGCAGCAGGCTTTGGGAATATTGGTGTTTACGGAGTTAACCAGTGTCTGTACGATAGCATGATTGGTGGAGTTCAGATGGTCGGCTAGAGGAAAGGGACACTCCCCTTGGCAGTAGTATGCCTGGTACCCAGGGGGTGCCACGATCCAATCATTCCAACCCACATCACTGAAGTCAACATACAGCGCGTGTCGCCGGCAGTTGCGATTCCGCTTTCGACCCCTTTGCTTGGGACTGCGCTTCGCCCTACGTGTTAATGGGTGACTTTTGCCATCCTGACCGTAAGTGACGAGCAGGGGGCGGAGCTGGTCCCAGTCTTCATCCGGAAGTAGATGCAAGGAGCGACTTACGCGCACATGCCGTCCCTGGTGTTGGGGTGTTTGGTTCAGGTGTAGAACCTCTACTGCAAGGCCGTAGTTGGAGCTGCCATCACGGGTCCAGCGCAGTACGGCCGGACTCACATCAAAACTCTCCCACCTTGATATGTTGTGGTGTACCAGTCGGGTGTCCAGGAGCTGAGTGATGAGCTGCCCGGCCTGCGGAGGCTTCAACACCTCATAAATGTTTATGCGATGGAGACCTTCGTTTCCTTTGTGTTGGAGATCTAAGCTTGCATCATCTATTTGTTGCCTGTAGAGACGCAGCTCTGCACTGGAGATCAGCTCTTCCTCAGGGATGCTGCTGAGATTGAAGAGGAAGCGCAGCGGAGTCCCCCATGACCCTTCTGCCTGAACCTCCTCCATGCTCTCTGGAGAGGAGGAAGACAAACAGATCAGGACACTGACATTCGCTAATGTGTTATGAAGCCCCCCCACACACAGAGCCAATGAAGCCCCCACACACACAGGGCCATCCAGCAATTGTGAAACAGAATAAACTCCAGCTTTATATCTGACACAGCTGTAATGAGGCACTACAGCGCATCTATTCTGTGTCAGAAGTTCAACTGTGTATAACCGAAAATGCAGTTCTAAAATAATGGACTGACAAACCCTGAACTACAATATTGATGCATTTGTGTTGATACATTAGAACACAAGTGGAATGCACATTAACGTACATGAGCGGTGTTAAGCAACTGTCATTCATGGATTGCTGTGAGAAACTGATTACTATGTGTCTGCAAATGAAACTGTGGCTTTTACGTTATCAACAGAATAAAGGAAGGTGAACATTTGTTTATCTTCCTCTCACACCTGTCATCTCACACTCCAGTGTAACTGATTTAATCATTTAACTGTATTGATGGGGTCTTCGGAAAATTGTCTTTAATTATTAATAATGATCTAAATTTAACTACTGTTTGCTAACTTTACAACTTTCACTTTTCTCGTTTATTTTTCAGTCCAGTTTAAATCCTTTCAAATTTAATTGTGTAGTTTCTGTAACTGGCACCAAATGTAATTGCAAAATTTTGGCTACAGTTTTCCCAAACATCTGTGAACATCAAGTTATGCAATTGGGTGGTTAAAATGATATCTTTGCATCTTTAAAACACAGAGTTTCTTTTCAATCTTTACAAAAGCAAAGAATAGCTTTTTATTTTGAATGGTTTATACGTGTCTTTATTTCAAGGCGATGGCAACCCAACACATTTAGGTAAAAATATATATGACACTGGTGGCCCATTTTTACCTTGCTACTGAACATCTATTTGTTTTAGGGGATTCTATCAGCCTAAGTCAGACTGTTAACAGCAGAATTTATTAAGAAAACGTTTATCAAGACGTCCCTCTGAAAGACTCACTTTTAGCAACGAACCTTTAAGCTGGTAATGTGGGATTGTTATTTAAATGCCTCAAAAAGTGTTTTCAATCGTTAATAGCTGCTGTCTACATCGTGTTGGTCTTACCCTCATGGTGGAATCCTCTCACAGTATTGGCTCGACTTGTAGAAATTTCTGGATAATCGAAGATGACATGGTGGCCTCCAGCCTCTTCAGCCTCCCCTGACTGCAGGCGATACAAGTCAAGCAGATACTGAGGCACAACTGCTGAGTTACTGGGTCGTGGTCTCCTCTGCAAGCCAAACATCTGCAGCAGTGTGGCTTCAAAGTCCAACAGCAGTTCAAGGCTCTGACCCAGATGATGAGTTGACACTTTCCTCTTTCCCTCCTTAGGTATTAGACTAGCATAGCTGCTCTCTCCCAGTAGGACCTGGCATAATAAAATGACCATCAGCATTCGATTACCAGGAATCATGATGTCTCTGGTGAAGAAGGATCAAGAAAAATAGTAAGACTTCAAATATGCGTGGCCAACACACTGTAGCATAAAACCTGCTTGCACTACTGCAAAACCTTAGAACTCAAGGTTATGGCAGTTTCCTTTAAATGTCCCACTAGAGTGAGTTATGAAAGTGACATGGACTGGTCAGTTATGGTTACCCATAACCAAAATGTGATCTCTGCATTTAACCCATCACCAGTGAGGAGTGAGAATACACTGCAAGTCATGAACACACACACACACACACACAATCGGGGGTTAGGTGCCTTGCTACCTGGAATCAAACCAGAAAACTACTGATTACCAGCACGATTCTTTAACCATTAGACCACAGCTGCCCCTGATAAAGCTAGCTATGAACATGTCAACTTCAACCTGCTTAGCAACATTTCCTGTTAACTTTAGCTGTGCTAAAGATTATCATAGATTGGAACAGAGCAAGAGGTTTGTGCTATCCTGTTACAAGAACATACTGAAGAAACAATAAACTGGTAGTCAAATTTAAGGCTCTATTTATTAGGGTCTTAACTATACAACACCAACTAAACAAATGACACCAAACTAGACTTTAACCCATACATTTCAAGCGAAACATGTTTAAAGCAAAAACTACACTGATTTATTATATATTTATAATATTATTTGAATATGATTTGTTATATTATTTATAATATTCATTCTTATAATTTATAAGAACGAATCAGCCTTTTAATCTGCTCCAAATATCCTACAAGCCCTGTCCCATGATTGAAGCTGAACAGTCATGATCCACTTACAGACAGAAAGTGAAGCTTGGGAGAATAGTCCATGTTGAGTCCAGGTTGAGAGCTTATCCAGAACAGATTCCTCAGGTGAACTTCATGTGTTCCTGAAAGGCTCTTTAGGAACCCCTCCAAGATCCTTTTCCTGAAAAACAGCCATTTTGTGAGGCCTTTAATTTGTGTTGCATCTACTGAGCAAACAATGCAGCAAAACACACTACAGAAAATGTGGTTTCACTATAAACCCACAGAGCAAAAAGCTGTTTACCCAAGAAATTACCCAACAGAATCACGTCACTTAAAACAACATCAGGTGTAAAACAAGAAACGCACAGAAATGTGCATGAAAACAGAGCTTGTTTTTCTAGAGAAAGACTCCTAAACTTTTAACAATGACCTTCATCTCTAAACACACATCATTAAACTGTGGTTGCGTTCCTAACAAAGGAAACATCAGACTTTATTTCACAGCAACAGCATTGACCCACAACAAACAGGATCTTCATTACATACATTTTTCTAAATGTGGTCAAAGGAAACACAGCAGAAATAACAATCACAAGTGCTTGTGAAAGACTCAGAAAACAATGTCATCAATAAATCCACAGCTGAACTTTACGCTTGAGCGCAGCAGCGCTTGTTTCTTGTCATTTCTTGGATCAAGCGTCACTGGAGTAAGTCCAGCCATTACAACAGGAATGATGCATATTAACAAAAACATGATGTGTGTGTGTGTGTGTGTGGTCATGAATGTTGAAGTATTTCTCTATGTGGTCTGTCTCAACATAATGAAGCCTCAGTTGTGGTGCTGGATTGAGAGGATTAGTCGTGTGCAGTTTGTGTTTTGGCTCTTAGCTCTATTTTAAAGAGGTTTATTTAAGTGGAGACGTCATCATAGGAAGTTCATGGGGATTTTTAGTATTGTATTATAATGATTCCAACAGTAAAAGTATGTCTAACTGTACGACTCAACAATGCCTAAACACATGAACCAAACAAACAACTGCTTTCTTCAGACCACCTACACTTGTTTAAAAGCCTTCAAATACTGCCCAAATATTTACAGGATCTCCATGTGATGTGTTTGAGGATGAAATGCAACGCATGTGCACTTGACTCTCATTCAGCTGAATGAGGTTAAACACACACACTTCTTCAGATGAGAGACAGCAGGTTACCAAGAAACTGACAGTACTGACATCTGTGGCCTGGAAACATCATCTTTACAATTTGTAAAGGTACAATGTTATGGACTGGAGCACATACCACACTAAGCAGTGTTTACATTTAACATTAATATTTGGGCTCATGTGACTCTGTGTAATGTTTTTTTAGGTCAGTATTTAACGCAGAAAACCTTTCAGATGGTTCATATGACAGCACAAGTCCATCTGTACATGTTTCACTTCATGAACACCTCGCAGCAATGTGCCTGAGTTTCGCACCTAATTTACAGTTCAGCTGGACAAGCGTTTACTGTTTAAAAGCGTCTTTATGCTCCTCTGTTGAAACCAGTTTTAATCTAATGCAGTTTTCATAAACCATCTAAACCTCTAAATCTAAATTGTGATTTGATGCCTTCATGCTATTAAAACAAATCGGTAATGAAACAAGACAGGAAATTAAGAAGAAAACAAGAACCGTTTTATTATATGAAGCAGACGTGAACGCTCTGATCCACCTGACATGCTTTCTGAACGCGCACGATCAGGTGTGCTTTCGTTTAAATGTTTAGCGCTGTATGTAAACTCCAGTAAACAAATGACACAAACAGTCGGTGAAACTACACAAAACTACACAAAACTACACAAAACTACACAAAACTACACCAAAACCCCGCCAACGTTTCAGCGTCGGCCAGCGAGCGACGCTGTCTGTTCTAACGGGAGCGTCTCGTACGACGCGTCGCAGTCTTAGCTGATGCGCAAAAGTTTCCACAATTCACCAGTTCACTTACAGCGCGCGTTATTAAACCCGTTCTGTCTGAACGATAAACTCACACATAAATCTAAACATTTGTGATGTTATGACTGTGATTTCATCAAAACACGCCCTGATAGCTTGAGGATATTTTAAGCGCACCAGCTTACCATTGGTAAGAAGATAGTAGAAGACAGTTTTCAACGGAGCTCAAACAACAACAGGTTCAGGTTATTAGTTTCGCATCATATCCGGTAGAAGAACACGTACGAGTCCAGTGCACAAGATCTCTGGTGTTCAAAGCTGTTTGGTGGATCACATCACCAACTGATCGCACATCCACTTCTGCTGCAGTTTTTATGTGACCGCCCCAAACGTTTCTATGCCTCCTCCCTCCACCCTCAGCCCTCTGCATTTCACCCAACACCTCAGCTAAACCCCAGAGATCACAAACGGAGATCTTCTTAAAGGGAAAGTTCGCCCAAAACCTATATTTTGCCCATAATTGACTCATCTTCAAGGCATTTTAGGAGAATATGACTTTTTTAAAGCGAACAGTCAGAATTACATTAAATAATTTCTTGTTTATTCCCAGGTTTAAAAAGGCAGTGAATGGTACCCAAGATTTTAAAGCTTCAAGTAGCACATCTGTTTATTATAACAGTAATCCACACTCCAGTGGTTTAATAAATGCTTTCTGAACCAAAACAATTGCCATTTTCAACATATAATATTTTAATGCAAAAATATCCCTGTTTGTTACAAAGAAATGACATTAAATGTTTTCTTACACATTAGATCTGTTCTGTCACAAACATTAAAGTGACCCTAGTTCAGTAAAAACCCACAACATGTTCAAGTTTCCATTTATTTTAAGTCTAATAAGATGCTAACAGATATGTAACCATATTTTAAAGAGCATATAAATGTTAGTGTTTAAGTGGGTCTGTGTGTGTTTGCTTTAATGTGATTCACTCAATGTTAGACGTCTGGCCTCATTTGACCTCCTGGTCCTGTTAACCCCTGGTCCTCTCAGACATTCTCATGGACCCCCTCCCCTGTCCTCACTCTCTGGTCTTTGATAAAAAAACACCATCACTTGTTTAAAGAAGAGCATTAGACTTATTATTTGACCGTATTTAAATTCAACATGTAAGGACAAATGATTTGTTCACTGCACTGATGGGTTGCAGTGAGTTTATTCATCTGTGTGTGCAGCTGATGTTTAGAGGTGTTTCCTGTGGGAGGCGCTGCTGAGCTCAGTCTCACAGCCCTCTCATCTTCCTCTGGTCAAGGGCTGTCAGTGCAGACATGCACCTGATCCTGGATCAGCCAGTCTTGATTTTTTACTCTACCTCCAGGATCATCTGATGGTTGAGTCACAGCATGTATATGTTGTTTTTGTGGGGAGAGGGATCAGAACAAACTGCTGTTTTTAAAAGCTCTTGGCTACACATTTGCCACATGCTTTCATTCAAAGCAACTTTCATACCTTTAAGCGATACAGTAAATGTTGTTTGTGCTGCTAACACAAATCTCTATCAGATGAAACTTCAATTTTGTCCCTTGTGGCCACTGTGGGTGTTGATGCAATAATTCTACACATGCAAAGTAGCATGAATAGATCCAGAAAGGCTCTTTGAGGTTCTAAACAATAACTGAAGTTTATTAAACCAAAATTAACTTGAATTGCAACATAAAACAAACAAACAACTTAAAGGCTAATTGCAGGCTTGTTGCACCATGCCATCCTAGCTCCATGCGCAAGGCCAAAAGACTGTATGCTCTCGCACCAGCGCCCCTGCCTGTCAGGGGTGGCATAGCCTTTTAAACATTTTTCCCTTCACACCTATAGAGGGCACACACTCAGAGAAATAAACAATATAGTAGCAAACTAACATTTAAATGAACAGAAAAATTCAATAAGCTAAGCATTTCTCCTACAGCTGAACTACAGGAACTTCAAAGCAAAGAGACAAAGGAAAAAATAAGAAGAGGATTAGTAATTTGACTGCTGTATTGATACCAGGAAAATGCCATCCCCAGATAGCTCTGATAACCAGAAAAACAAATGTTTTGCACTGATAAGACTATAACAGTACAACTGATAACACAGAGCTGTGTTTCATTATAGTGCAGCTTTATCTTCATCAAAAAAGTTGAAATTTTGTGAACGTTGGTGTCAGGACGCTCAACTGTTAGAAGTGGGAGGGTCCTACATTTCGTTACGTGGCTTTAACTCAAATAAATACATACATATATAGGAGACTGAATCTACAGTTACTCCAAAGTTATCAACTGACTTGAAAATTGGCATGCAGTGTCTTTGTACAAGATGTCATGTCTGTCTATGTGGACATTTGAATATCTTGTAAAACATGTCCACCAACAGCCAATGAATTATGAGCACCTAATAAACTAAGTTAATGGAGGCTGATCAGAACGAAACTCAGTGAGAATGTCTGATTTATGAGCCAATGGTCTGTGATAATGTGAGTTTATGATTGCATATCATAACAGCATAAATTGCATATCATAACATAGCAGCTAAACATTGGTATTGTTAAACAAACGTTGGTATTGTTAAACAGGTGTGGATCGAGACAGGCAGCTAAACATCGGTATTGTTAAACAAACGTTGGTATTGTTAAATAGGTGTGGGTCGAGACAGACAGCTAAACATCGGTATTGTTAAACAGGCATGGGTCGAGACAGGCAGCTCAACATCGGTATTGTTAAACAAACAACAAAGGTGAACAGGCAATGGTCAAACACAAGACAATCAGAAAAAAGGCAAACAATCCAAGCTGGGAAATCAAACAAACAATAAACAGCAAAGGTAATACACAAGTAATGATATAACCGATCAGTAAGGCAGACTAAGGCTGGCAATACTTCGCAATGAAATGAAGGAAGCACATTGCTTAACTAGTCCATGACCCGGAAATGGGTGAACAGGAAACAGGAAATGAGAGCATAGGGACCATAGAGCTCAGTATTCTGGCGAGGGCACCCTCTGCTGGTGTGGTGGTTTCACCTAACCTCTCCTAAACCAGCGCAGTACAATTCTCAGTGAATTGTTAAGGTATGGAACCAGTACAATTCTCAATTCTCTGAGTTAATAATGATCAAAAGATGTTCAACTTTTGCATTTGGATAGTCATTTAGAAAATAGCAGTGGCCAAGTGTACCAATAAGTTTATATTACCTAAAGAAAGATTTAGAAGACCACAAAATGACGTGAGCAGATGCATCAGCATCATTTTAAGGCAGCATTACATTTTTGTGCTGATCGGGCAACAGGTGTTGCATCAGCAGTCATAAATATCCCAAATGTATGTGCCTCTAACACCTATGTTTAAACTTCCATGTTGGTTTGTCCCATGTTTGTCCGTGTATGGAGTTCCTGTTTAGTTTGATTGGTCTCACGTGTGTAGTTTAATTAGTCTATTTAATTTAGTCTATAAATAACCGTCTGTTTCCTGTTGGTTATTGGTTATTGTAATGTTGTGTTCATCTGTCTGCCTGTTATTGCCTGTTATTTTGGATTACATTGTAGTTTTCTGAATCTTGTGTCAAGCCTGTTCGTAAAACTTGCACTCATTACAATGCCCAAGTAGAAGAATGTTTAGTTTACCCATTTCTCAAACTCACACCAGCCCAACAGAAGCAACAATCATTTGGTTTGTTATCTGCATTGAACTCTGATTAACAAAGTAACACTAAGTTACTGCCTCTTACAGACATGTCTACCGTAATATGCTTTGTTATATGGTTTACAACTGCACAATTTTAATCTGAAATCACTTTTTTATTTTGTCACACACAGCTCTCTGTTTATTTGAAAAAAAATTGGGAAATTTTACAGCTTTTACAGTTGGCTTGAACTTGCACAGCATGCGACAGAGAACTACAATGGCACTGGGTCAGTCATGTCCGGGGCTTAAACCCCACTGGTGCGCTCTGGCCAACCTCCTCCGGTCAGCTGGATGCTGTGTGTTGTAGTTGCCAGTTTTATATCCAATCATTTTTTTCCACCCTAGGATAAGAATTTGTGTGTAAATAACTTTGTAAAACTAAGCTTCATTTGACAAAAGACATGTTTATGTATACATATAAAATATATTAAACCAAGCTGAAATTCAAATTATTTTAAAGTATTTATTTGACATTTTAAAATACAGCTGCACCACATCTGGCGTTTATCCACAGCGATCTCCATAAACCTTAACATGAACAACGACTTGTAAACAACAATAAAACAGGCTCACCACGCTGGGATCTTAACCGACACACAGCACAAGATGTAGTCAACTTTTAAAGTCAACTTTAATAGTCATTTAAACACCTTTACTCAATTATCTGGATTACGAAACTTAAGGAGATTCTTTTTGAATGTCTGTTCTTTGAAATTAGCTAAAAAATGTTTTTCCACATTATTTTCACATTATTAAAACGGAGCGTTGCGACTTCTGATTGATTTTGCGAGAAATTCCTTTTCTTTGACAGTCTGGGACACCTAAACCCCGAATTTATATGACGCTTGTTTTCATTTATCAAAGGTCTGATCATTCGTACGATAGGATTGGCTGTTTATGCATTTGTGCGCACAGATCTATGCTTGTTTCCACATTCGTTTGATAAATTATGGGCCTGTTGTCTAATTTTGGAGTTGTCCTCCTACTGCATAAAATGCTTCATTGTACAATTTCTTTGGCATTTTTAGGTGCAGCATTCTACAGATCTCTGACTAATACAATGATGTTGTGTTTCTTTTAAACATCATGCCAGATGCGTGTGTCACTCCATTACACAGAGTCTGCTTATCTCTCACTTCTCTCTGACAGCTGGCCAGAAGGTGTGTGGATGAAGCTATCAGGGCTGCCTGCTTAAGTTTGTAGGACCTCAGACCTTTTTTGTTTGCTTTGTAAGTGTTGGAGGACAGAGTAGATCTCTGAACGCACAAGTGCTGTACCTCTGGAGAGGAGGTTTCTCAACACTTTTAAAAGCTTCTGTTATCAGCAGATGGAGCAGAACTTGAGAACTTTAATCTAAGAGGATGTATTGACACTGAGGAGCAATCAGTGCTATTAGTGCTGAGATTACATCACAGATTTATGAGCAAACAATAATATTTCTGAATGAAGTCAAGATTAAAGTGCATTTGTTTCAGATAAAATAAATCCAAATAATAAATGCTGTCATGCTGAGCAACTTGTCACAATAATGGTGCTTCTAGCAAAAGTTTCAAAGTTCAAATGACAATCAAAACTATTATTGTGTCAAAATGATATAGAAGTGTCTGATTGTGGGATTTATGCATTATTTCTTCTGTACTCATAATACAGAAATTCTGCAAATTATTCACACATTTATATCAACAAATCAGAATTTACAGTCAGGAGTATCAATTTTAAAATCACAGATCATAAATTGTAAACATTGATTGTCTGATGCTTTTTATTATTGTTTAATTTTTTTAGCAAACTTTTGTACAGTAGCTTTACCAGCCAAAAACAGTAGAGATGAAACCTGGTTTCCTGTCTGCTGACAACTTTCAGGAAGCCATGGCATTTTGTTGCACCCATGTCTATTTGCTTAAGCCCCCCTCTCTCCTTTTATATATTTATTTATAGCTCATTTATTTAGTGCACATCCATACCTTAAAGCCCTTTTAACATTTCAGACCATTGAGAAACTGTTAGGTGGATAGCGAGTGTTAACTGCATCTTTTCAAACTTTGACATTTAATTCTCAATATAAATCTCTCCAGAGACCTGTTGTTTTTTCAAGAATGTAATTACATACTTTCAAATAAAACTTGAAAGGGGCCAGCGAGTTTTAAACAGTGTGTGTGCTCTGCAGTCAGCAGGAAGGAATTCCAGGCAGTTGGAATATGCTAACATCTCAGTGTGTGTGTGAACCACGGGCTCCTGGAAGGACACAACAGTCTTCAGCCTCACTAGATAAACAAAATAAGATACCTTTGAAAGTTACAGGCACACTTATGTAGAATAAAAGCAGCAGTGAAATGCAACAGGTCAGAACTATACAGTAAAGAGCAGGATAGTTTTACATTTATTCATTTGGCAGATGCTTTTATCCAAAGCAACTAACAGCAAACTCAAGGTACACATATTTTTTTTATCAGGACTTGCCTTCCCCTGGGATCAAACCCACAACCTTTGCGGTGTTAACGCAATGCTCTACCAGTTGAGCTAACAGGAAGTTTTGTGTGTTTTTTCACATTTATGTAAATAATTATTACAAAAACAAGCATTTTATTTGTTTATTTTCAGCTGACAGATAAGTGGTTAATAATGGCATAATACATTACAACTAATACAACTAATTGTAAAATACTGTTTGCTTTAGCCTAACCATTAAACTACCCAGAGTCATTAAATGTTTATAGGTTTTCTACAGTTGTTATAAAGTGTTCATAGAGTAATATTATCAGTGCTGATGACTCTTAACTCATGAAGATGATCCATTCTCTGTTGAGCAGAACTTGAGGTATGACTGTTTTAAATGGTTAGTTTACTCCAGTATCAGCAGTCATTAGTGTGTAACGTGTGACTATCATGTAAAGATGTGTTAACAGAGAATAACAATGTAAAGATCTCAGCGTCTGCTCTGTGGAACATTTGAAGTGAGGGATTATGGGAACAGAAACCACCAGCATGACCTGAAGACTTTAGGTCAAATACCAGAAACATAATTAAACAAAGAAAACGGCCCCTTAAAGCCAAGCCCATTCCTAGTTCCTTCCAGCCAGCATGTCAGTAGCAGAGCGAGCCGCTTTAGCTTTGGGAGTGGTCGGGAAAACTTGGTAGGGCTCAGGGCAACATAGAGTATAATGTAGAATGTGTATGTTTTGTGTACTGATCCAACTTAAACAAAATACCTGCACAATGAGAATGAGTTCCTGAGATAGCAAACATCATTTTTACTCACACAAATGTTTTTTGAAAATGACACTTTTAAGAACACATAAATGAAAGTTTTCAGTTTTTTATAGTTTTTCTTTTAAAATAGTTTTTTATTTTAAGTCTTTGACAAGTAATTAGTCAAAATTATGATTTCTGACTCAAAATAAATTGTAGTGACTTTAGTGAAAGTGATTTCTCCAAAATCTAGTCCCAGATTTGTAATTGATGATGTTGCTGACCAGTAAGGTGTGTAATTGTGGGTTATGTGTAAAGTGTTGCGTGTAAAGTGTTGTGTGTAAAAGTGTTGTGTGTAAAAGTGTTGCGTGTAAAGTGTTTTTTACACAACTTTTACACAACACTATTCCTAGATCTAACACAGATCTGGCGATATGCCAGTTGATGAAACACTTGTGAAACACCTAAAGCTTCATTTAGCCACACAGAGTCACATAGCATCAGTGTTCTGAAACATCTCATTGGGATCTTGACACATTATGAAAACGTCAATCTCGCTTTGACCATCTGCACATTCCACTCACAGATGCTGCATTTAGTTTGTTTTCTCAGCATGTAACAGTTGTTTTCATGCAAAACACAATTGTTTCAGCCATGTATGTTTTTACCCAGATGTCCACAAAGTAAACTTCTTTCTCCCTCTGACTGTAACGTCACAGCAATGGGATAAATTCCAGGGTCTTTGATTGGCCCTCTTATAAACGCTAAACAGTTCAGATGTTTAGTTCACACTTATTCTTTGACTTCAAGCATTCCCTTATATTTACAATGTTAAAAGCACAACAGATACCACATTATAATCCCCTGACAGGAGTGTGCGGGACGGAGATAAACCGACTTTAAGAGTTAAACTCTGTCAATGGGTCTGCACACATGCTTTCAGGTATTTTAAGTCTTCAGACACTTGTATGCTTCTTGTTAAATGCTTGTGTCAATAGCCACTTTAAAGCAGGATGAATGATGAATGGTCAGGTTTTTATCAGCCTCCCTGGAACTAGAAGGAAAAGATAGCAGCCATTAAACAGACAAGCAGTGGGTGAATGCAGATGTGTGCATTTATCTCCAGCTGCTGGTAAATGGAAGAGCTGCCTGCAACATTTGTGCAGGTCATTATGTAACTAGTAAAGGTAAAACAATTAACTAGTTAAAGTAAAAGATACTTTACACATATTAAATATCTTAATTTATGTTTTTGTGTGTGTGTTTAGCTTTCAATGAGATGTGCAGATTATAAGGAGAAACAACATTGTCTTTAACCAGTGTCATGTAGTCATCTGGTTCCTAACCATCGAAACTGACCATAACAAATGGTCTTGTTTTTACCTATTCCTGGTATTCAATCCCATGCTTTTAAAAGATTACACTTCTACGATGTGTTTAAGCATTTATTCATCTGTAATGATTATATAGTCTCAAGTGACCTGGATTTTTTTCTCTGTGACAGAGTTTTGACAACAGCATTTAAGTCCCTTATTTTTTACTTATTCCCTCAGTTTTGAATGTAACACTCCCTGTAGGAGGACTTGTGAGGTTTTAAAAGCAATTTGCAATGTTGTCTGCTGATTACAGTCACTTTGAGGCCCAGATATTGTATCTGAACTGTGTTGGTTATTTTATTGTTATTTAAGTATTTAAATTGTTTTAATATAATAATAACATAATATGTTTAAATAAACTGAACATCACAGTAATCCATCAAAAATAACCAGCTAAGTTTTCATCACCATTGTGCTGGTTCTGCAGGTAAACCAGCTCTAACCAGCCTAACTTCAGGAATCTGTTTCAGAAACCTGGTAGGTATAGGATCTAGCACATGTTGATTCAGATAAATGAATTATGTTTGACAGTTCATGTATCTGTAGCAGGGAATGACTGTGGTTGATGATGCACTGTCTGATATGATTGTGTTGTAGCCATTTGCATGTTTATGATTTTTTATCTGGCAGTATCTTTTTCAATATCTATTGTCATCACTCTTATGATATTGACAACTGTCAAAAGCTGCTGATGGTTCTTTTGTTAATTTAGCCACTCTTTCAAATAAATATTTTGGGTTGTGTTCATTTTCTTCTAAAAATAGGCAGTTCTGGAGTTTTAAGGCCTTTCTGTAATTTGAAACACTCTCCTGTACTGCTGTAGGCCTCCAGTAACACTCCATTTTCATATTTGTAGCATGCAGCTGACTTTGTGATCACGTGTAAATGTATTAAACAGAAAACCAGATAATGATCTGAAATCATTGCTCTGCTGCAGTGTTATTGCCATCAACATTATGTAAGGACCACCCACCAACCCAACGCTGAAATCCAGTGGCGTGGGTGAAGGTATCTTTCATCAGCACTTCTGTAAAATATTTCTTAATTTATTACAATTTAGTTGTATTGACTCTATGGCTAGTTACAATCTGATTATTATCTTATAATTCCAAATGATCTGTTAATAGTAAAATTTTTTGTAATTTTAGTATTTTAAATTTAGTAAGTATTTGTAAAATTTCATAATTTTAGTTTTTTTTTAAATGCGGTCGGCAGTCACTTTAAGTCTCACTGTTAGTCTGATCTTGGTCAGAGATTGTCAGATAAACTAATGTTATTAAATCTGGCTGCCCCATGCCTGCTCAGATGTAATAATAGTTAATAAGTCATGATCATGCAGCTTCTTAAGTCAGCTGATGGACAGAAACCTGGAGAACTTGGCTGATGTCCTCCCAGCTCCATTCAACTACAGATCTCAGGATGATCTTATCCTGACTCCTTCAAATCTACTTGAAATAATTTAACAACTTAAGCTTATTTTTTTAACAGTTTTATATCTCTAGACCCACTACCTTTACACCACAGGACAAATCTGTATTCCTGTAGCTCAACTGGTAGAGCGTTGCATTAGCAGCCCAAACGTTGAGGGTTATTCTGCAAACAGCACTTCAGTTGTGTTCAGCGCTGACAGTCTGCTGTGTCTCATCATCACAATACGCAGGGAGGAGTCAGAGCGTATTACAGTGTCGGGCATTGATACCTCCTTGATAGTATCAGTTTGTTGGTTTGTTAATACATATATGGCCCACCACATCTGCTGGCCCACAGGCCAAAGGTTGCAGAGGTCAGAGTTAATTTTGATGCAGCAGCTTCCCCAACACTGGATGTGTGGTGGATGGGTGTCACATTTTTTCTTTCAATTAATGTTAAATTCATCAGTGTCATGAATGAGTCTGTCATTAACATGAGTTTCCATGGACATCTGCCAAAGGGACATTTTACTGTAATGCTGTACAGTGCAGATAACTGACTGCTTACAAAAACGACAAACAGACAATGTAAAAGTATTGTAGTTGTGGCAAAAATGATGAGCAAATTTTGAAATCTTTAATAATCTTCACTTTTAATTGCAGACTGCGACATTGCAGATCCTTCTTTTGAAACTGTAATAGAGACATCTGTGAGATTTCAGAAACACAGAAAACAAAAGTTTGCATTTATGTTTATTGCTAGGAGAAAGAACAGAGATATTAAAGAGATCTCATCTATGCTTTTCTTTCCTATGGGCAGCACACAATGAAGCTTGGATGAAAATCATTCAAATCATTCAGCAGGTCCTACAGATGTTATTCCTTTACAAGTTATGATGACCTCAAACCTCTGCTATGCAGTGTGACTGTGATCGTCATGTGATTTGTATTCTGACTTAAGTTAAAGATGATGTGTGTAATTTTTACAATGCTCAAATATTTTCCTTTCCCAGC
>JBAJNP010008735.1:0-19604 GCA_036877545.1 Yasuhikotakia modesta
TTTCTTTCTTTCTCCCTTCTTCTGTCTTCTTTGTATGTGTGTACATAACTGTGTGTGAAAACACAATTGCATATGCTTGCATGATTGTTGTATGTACCCACATGTGTGTGTGTGCATGTCTATATTTTCCTGCATGTATCTAGGCATGACCTGTCAGGCACGAAGTTCATACCTGGACTCGGAAGTGCTATGGGGTTATCGCTTCACCCCGGTGCTTTCTCTGGAAAACGGCTTCTACGAAGTCGACTACAACAACTTTCACGACATATACGAGACCAACACACCCACCTGTAGCGCTAAGGAAATGGCTGCTAAATTAAAAGAGAGCCCACTCCTTCCTCATCTCCCGCTCCTGAGTCCTGACCTTAGGCAGCACACGCCGGACCCCTTCTCCAGCCGAGACCCCCCAACTCTGCAGGAGGAGAAGGAGGGAGAGATTGGTAGAGAGACAAATAATGGCTCTGCAAACCGCTTGGAAGATAATTCATAAGGGAAAACATTCTTCAAACAAACTCAAGGACTCTGTAGTGAATGTCCAGCTTCTTTTTCCCATCGCATGGAGAAATTTCCTTGCAATAGCCATGCAATAAAATCCTAAATATCTCTAGAGAGCCAAGCTGATGTGTAGTGATTAAGGTTAGATGCACAAACAGATGAGAATTAATTTATACCACGCGTATTATCGATGCCTAAACATACTTGTTTATGAAGGTACATGCTCTGCCATGCGATTTTTCATGCTGTCAATCAACACCCTGTACCTCGAGAACTAAAGAGTAGCCATATGCACTTCAATCCTCCAGCAAATGAATGACTTTGAGGGCTTTGTTGGTGAACTTCCTGTGAGGTCATAGCACTTAATCTAACCATAGCCAGTCAGCTTTAATAGAATTCCAATGCAAAGACTCTTTGGAGAAATATGGAGCCAATGCCTGTGTGTTTTACCATGACGAAAGCCACAAAGGTACAGTGTTTGTTTGTTTGTTTTCTCTGTATTGCAATTATGATATCAATTCCCTTAACTTCCCTAAGGAGCATTATTGCATGTGATATGGCTTCCAGATTTTGAGTCAAAAACATGTTCACCAGCGCACCAGATAAAAGCACAACCACTGCAGCAGCTGGTGTACAGCATGTTAACCTGCAGAAGTACTATAGTAAAATACTGGTGACAAATGAGAGTCAACTGATCTGATTTATTGTTGATTTGAAATATACCTACACTGCAAAAATTACTTTTCTTAGAATTTATGCCTTTGTTTATGAGTGAAAACAAATCTTTAAACCAAGACAAATAATTTTGGGAAAGAAATGATGTGAAATCAATATGATTACTTTTGTTCATTAACATGCATGCCTTTAATGCCTAAAATAAGAACTTTTTAATATATAAAACTTTTTTATTTAATATAAATTAAAGTATGTATAACTTAATTCAATACATATTCTCTTATCTTACACAATGCTGCTTAGTAAATTATTTTGTGTCAATGATGTTTTGACTGAAAAACAAGACTTATTTTAAAAAAAATGATTTCTGCAGTGTATGTAATAGTTCAATTTCTCATCCTCCACTAAAGCTTGACTCCTGGACTTCTGTATTCTGTCCTGTTGTGTAGCCCATATGTGTACAGTCTGTAACTTTTATTCCTTTCAGTTTTTTGGGCTTGTACGACCAGCCTAAAGAATTGTTTCAAAGCAAGCATTAACCTGTGTTCTGTAAGCATATGTTCTGTACACTTTCTACACAGGGTATTTTCTAAGGCATGCAGACTTCTAAAACAAACACTTTCTACAAAAATTGTAAAGAGTGAATGGTGAGTTGTGATGAGAGCTCCATTTAAATCAAAGGTGCAGCATTTAAAACCTGCTTTACCCCCTGCTGAGATTTATTTGCATTTTAGATGGAACACCTATGACAAGTCATTTTCACAGACTAATATTATATGCAGGCTATTTACATAAATAAAGTATAAATTATGAAATACCTGAATACTGTTTTAATTTTTAAAAAGCAGATGTAACAGTTGTGGTGGGATGACTAACTAGCCAACAAGCTACTAATCAAGCTAACTTTCTAATTGCTTACATAGCGGATCCATGGACAAATACTTAATACATCAGTTGTCATCATTATTTTTGCCATGACTAATTGTATACTGACTCAGTGTCTGTATTAAAGACAAAGCAATCGCTTCATCCATTGTTTAAAGTCAATAAAAAGCCTTGACAGCCTACATACAGGAGTTCTACAACTACTGGAGAAGTTTGTTTTCTTTCACTGGAAAGCAGTGGACCAAATCACTGTAGGGCAAGGGAGGGGGACTCAAAAAGTTTCTAAACTTAAAACACAGCAAGCTTTTTTCATGATTTTCAAAGTTTAAATGATCCCCCTGCGATTTCTGCCTGTTTTATTTTGAGGCCCTTGTGTCTCATACAGAGGACTCAAGCAGCTGTAACAAACTGATACATTAAACAGAGACTTACAGTGATTTGGTGATGTAATTTTACGCCTTCATCAATCTTGAAACAAGAACATATGGCTGAGCTAAGAAGGAAACATCAATGGAATATTAATAAGCAAAAACTAGAGCAACAGGAGAGGATGGACAGAGGTGCAGACTTATACAGTATTTAACGCCTCTAAAGATTGTTGGTGATAGTGACATTGTGAATGTGTGAAGAAAGATATAGAGGCTGAGAGACAGGAGCTGAGGCTACATGTCTGTAAGGGTTGAGACAGGGATGAAAAGATTGCACTAGATGAAAGATTAGAGAACAGAGCAAAAGAATCTGGGCAGATGGGTTTTGTCCTAAATAAACTCATATGACTTCTAACAGTTACATTTAAATAAAAATCTTTGTGTTGTGCCAAAGACAACAGGACTTTAATTTTTAGGGGACCTATTTAATTGGGAGGTAATTTCAAAGGTCCACCTAATCTGGCCTTTGAAAATCTGGTCCACCTAATCTGGCCTTACTTTTGGTGGTTGTAGCAATTTTGCCACCTTAGTAATGTTCGACATCAGTCATTTAGATGTAACCGCAAAGGTATTTTTTTCAAATGATAAGGCATATTTACAAGTGTTTACATGCATTTACATGCATGTTGTTTTATACTAAAATATGATTGTTTCACATGTAGGTAAGTGTTTATTTGTTTTTGTGCATTATGAACACAAGTTGTGATGCGCCAGATGCAGTTTCGGTCCAGAGAGTATGAGTCAGACTGTTTTTAAAGCTGTGTGTGTGTACAGTGCATGTGGGTGTTTGTCTGTGTGTGTGTGTATATGTGCTAGACGAGGCTGGTTCAGGCACTGTGAGTGTATTGTGAACATTGTTTTGGAGTGTAAGTGGGAGTGGGTTAGGCAGAAATGTAACGCTAGGCTAAGGCTACTAAGAGCTTTATTTATGGATAAAAATATCTCTCTGAAAGGCTTTTATGGAGTGCCCCCTTATTTCCTCTATATCTATATATAAATATACTAGAAAAGCTAAAAACTTGGTGGAGCATGATGACATCTGAAAATCATCATAATGTACGATGGGCATTTTAACCATACAATTATATAATTAAGGAACGTCTAATATGTAGCAAATAAGGTACTTGAGTCTTACAATTTGATTTATAATCATAATGGTAGTGGGCTTATTAAGATATAAAGATGCTAAATGTTAAGAATATTTATTCTTAACATTTAAGAACACTTATTTTGTGTTTCACAGAGGAACAAAAGTAACACAGGTTTGAAACAACCCTGTATTACATTAGTGTGAGCAATGAGATTTTTTTTTCAGGTTAACTGTTACATTCCTAATGTAAAATATGTCAATGCTCAAGTTACATGAATTGGTCCAAAAGACCCATAAATGTTACTGTTTGTGCTTGTTGTGTATGCAGAAATACAACCTCTGTAACTTGCTGACAGTGTTGGACAGTTTACAAATTCAGTTCTCGTTGTATGAAAGAATGTCATATGTAATTGACTGCCTGAAGGTAGTAATACAAACAACTTTGAGAGTTCTAATATTAAAACAGGATTACAGTTGAACAGAAAACAAACCTGGAAACATTTAGAAATGCTTTACAATTCCTGTCAGATTAAATCATTAAAAGCCCATAAAAGACTTTAAAGGACCATAACAAATCTTCCACTCCACAGAAATCCATCCACAAGTTATTCTTATGTTCAACAACATGAAGTGATAAAATGTAACTTTATGCTCAGTGTGAGAAGAGTGTGAAAATAGCTTATGGTAACCTTCATTCCCAGAGGAAGGGGACGATCCCCCAAACTGTCTGTTTGATGTGTCAAAGTGACCAACAGAACTGGAACCACATCTGTGGGTCTTCATTCATCATCTTTTCATCACTTCTGTTGGTCCTGCAAGTCATAGGTGTTTTATAAACAGTGGAGATTAAAATTATTTCTGTTTATGAACACCTTGTTTTTATATTTGGAAGAGTGAAAAGAAACATAAATAAGAAGAGACCTTGTTATTAATAGACTCTTGTGCTGCCAAACTTTCAGTCCTTGTTTCTTTGTTTCCACATTATTCATTTATTTTATATAATATAATCTTCACTGTGACTTCTAAATTATGCAGTACCACATGTTTTATTTAAAAAATGATCAGGAAACATACGCCTCGGCTTCTTACTACATAAACTCTAACTAAAATTACACAAACTGAATTCAGATTTGTCTGCAAATAAGTCAGTATGAACTCAAACAGTCATCTAATTTACTTAAATCCAGATTATTACACAATAATCTACAATCTGCAATAATTGTACAGTTCTATATTCTTATCTTTTCTTATTTATTTTCACAATTGTCTCATTGACAGAGGAGAATATCAAAGCTTCCAACTGTGGTACTAAATGTTATAGTAGAAACTATAGCTGTATGAACAGAGGTTACCTTTGCTTCAGTAGGTTTCCATAGAAACAGACTGTTCCAGTGCTTCCCATTAGGATCTGTATTGGATGGTATGTCAACAAACAACAAAGTTCTGTCATTATTACACAAGAAAGGTTTGTGTTGCTAAAAAAGCAATATATATATATCTATACATGTTATCTCAAAGTTGTCAAACATGCTCTTGCGGTAACAACAGCATAGCGATTTTAGAACAGAGTTTTTAAAAATGCTTGAATCGTGTTCTTATAATCAAACAAAAACTTAATACAATGCCTAAAAGAAGGAAATAATTGTGTTTATGAAAATAGGATGTGGTTTAAAATCAGGGTTAAATATTAACCAGGGCTTGTGGAAAAAAAGACCTCTGAAAGTTCCTTCAAATACAGTGGTGGTTATTTTGATGTGTGGTTTGATGTGATTTTTCTAAATATTTTTCTTTACTTTTATAAAATATTTGTATCATGGTATTACTTTTAGTGTGTCAACAGGCACCGTAGTGTAAAGTGACTTGCCTCTTAGATTTAGTGAAAAAGTCTTTATCACTAGAAAAGAGGATATTGTCTCATGAACTGCATACAGCTATACATAATAACACACTTTTGTATTTAATTCGATTTTATTGGTAATCAATCAACTGCAGTCCTTGCCATAAACAGATAATATGCTCTATCTGTAATATGCATTGACATCATGGCCAAATATTTCCCCTTATTATTATTAAATGTTAATTTGTGAAACTGTGTTGTATGCAAATAAAGTTTTCAGGAATTGTATGCAGATTCATGTTGTTAGAATTTGTTACAATATATTTTTAGGATTAATAAAACTTACAGAGAACTATAAAACAAGTAGGTGGAAGACATAGCTTAAAGCTAAATATTTTAAACTGTGGACAAACTTTCAGTGAGGAACAGCTTTGAGAAAATCCAATTTATGTACTGACGCATCAAACAGTGAGGTCAACGGAGGCCTCAGGCCTAAATTACCTCCTGATACCTCCATGACTGCATCAACTTATACTTGGGTGCTATATGAGTACATCGGCCTTTGTTTGCACTCCTGTCCTAAACATCTTGAACACACTGGATGTTCAATTATGTTTTCACTCTGTTTTCAAACAACAGATGCACTGATGGATGTGTATCTTTCTGATTCAAAATCAAGGAAAAAGTGGATTTTCAGAATTTTAAATGGCACTTATGTGGCTGTGCAACTGTGTGTGAGCTGTATAGTAAGAGTGTGTGTAAATTAGACCAGGAGCTCAGGGACTGTAATTGCAGCTGTATCTCAGTGTAGCTTCTCCCTAGTGTGAGCAGCATGTCCTCTGAACCTCTGTCCCTCTCTGTGTCTTTCTTAAAATCCAACAAACCTCTGGGGCTCTTATTCCTGGAAATGTATCCACAGAAGAGACGAACAGAGGAAAATACATGAACCGTGAATTACTGGATTTGTTTGTGGATGAATGGATGGTCAGACAGATATTTGGTCTTAAACTTTTGATCATTTCTTACTGTCCAGCTACAGTGCAGCACATTATGAGATACTGTGATCACTATTTTCAGTTCTTCCATCCCAACATTGAGTTCAGACACAGTAAGTTTGAGAAACTCATCCTGAGTGTGCAGTAGAAATCAGCTGACATACTGACAGGAGTGAGCTGTTTCTCTTTAAGACAAAATCAAAATCTTTTTTCCAGTGTTAAATCAAACGCCGGCTTTGGTAGAATAAACTGCACAGTTAAAGTTTATGATCCCCCAGAACACTCAATGGTGTGAGTGTTGAAATAATCTATTGCTTAATAAATCCTAAGTATAATTAATTAATGAATTACATTGAATTGCATTGTAAAAATCAATTGTTTTTATTTAGGTTTTATATCTGGGGCAATTGATATATAAATGTAACATTTTTGAATCAGAATGTCAAAGAAAAGTGTGAAGCTTTGTTATAACCAGTTTTTATAAGGCTGAAAAGTAGACAATGATCAGCATCTGTCATGTTATACCTTAACAGATGTTATGAACAATCAATTTTTTGATGTTTTGAAATTTGAACAATCCATCATAAAGATTAAAAAGAATGGATGGAGTCATCAGAACTTATTCGAAAAGCACATTGTCACAAACACTTTGTGCGAACAGTCAGTGATCCAGATAATGCCTAAGCATTTATTACCTCAATCACAAGGACCATGGGCAGATTTACAATGCTGCAATGACAATATGACTTGCACTGTAAAATTATGCCTTTCCAAAGCAGTCAGAAAGAGTTCATCATCAACTACATACGTACTCATTAAAACATGATGTAACATCCACTAACAGCTATTACAGTAAAGTATGGTGACAGGACTCTTTATTGAACTTTTATGCCTTTGCCAGAAACAAATCCAAGTTATCTCATTAGTTGAGCAACAGCAACTTAAAACACAAAATGAATAGAGAAACATCTCTGATACTTTGAAATATTTCATAGTACTAAATCTCTCTAAATGAATGTTCCAAGACACACCAAAAAACTTCAAAGAATACAAGAACATGGTGCTGTCCAATAAAAACATGACAATATGTATTACTGCAGTGATCTTTTAAAAGAAGCTGACTCCAAAATCTCTTCTCATTTTGCACTCATTGAACTTCTGTGAACTTGCAGCATGTGTTTTGCAATAGGACATCTGTCTTGTTTTGGAATAACCCATCACCTGCTGGGCGCTCGGGTGTCATGCAGTCACGAGTGTGCCGTTGCTGCAGCATTGGCAGTGCCATGACAAAGAAACCTCAAGCCTGGCATCATCAGCACCAATGCATTTACTGTAAACAGTTTGCGGTAAGGCTACCGTGTTTGGCCACACACAAGGAGCTTCGGGGAACTTGCTACGGATCATAAGCTTATGAGAATTGTCTGTATTTACATCTTAGACTTCCTTATGCGTTCTCTGCCTCTCTCTTTAAATGAGGAGAATTGTAGAAGATCTTTGCAGAGCCTTATAAGGACTGTAGCCCACTTAAATTGATAAGTGACCCTGATGATGTAGGTGTAACAATAGCATTACAATAATATTTTAATATGTTCCATTTGCCTAGTCAAAGCCAAGCAGGAATAGCAGATATGAAACTTGAACCTTATTATATTACAAAGTACAAGACGTGCAACTTTAATAAATTTGACTATTATCCAATACAGTGACATTATTTTTGCCTGTGGTCAATTTAATCCCAAATAAAGGCATACAAAGGACAATATGAATGCAAAAAATTACAACTAGAAATCTAAAGAGGTAGTTGTATAAACTGCTACAGCATGTATCCTGTCCGGCAAATCTTTGCACTTTTCTGTGTTTCACACCTTTGACATTTAACACTACGTAACATGCAATTACTTTCATGGAAGATTTGATGCTTATATGTTAATCTGTCTGAAAATGTGTAGAATCAACTGTCATGAGCAAAGCGCACAAGAATAATCTGTAATGTGGGTGCTCATGAATATTAATGACAGCCTCAGTGTCGTTCATTCGACTGCAGAAGCTACTGGCTCACAGAACCTTCTGCTTAGTCCTAATGTCATTGTATGCAACTGCATGTAATTTTGGCACTGTGCCCTACAGCCAAAAGAAGTTAGGTAGACATGCTGACATAATATATACACTTTAATTACATTGTGGTATTAAAAACACCATGCAATGTGGACAGAAGACATTGCATTTTATTAACAACATTTCATTGCTTTTCTCATTTTTAAATGCAAATGAAGTAGGTTCAACAAGACTTCCGGTAAACACAGAAAATGTGTGTACGTGGTCAACTGTGTGTGGGCAATAGCGGTTCTGTGTAATTGTGTTGTCTCATTCATGTATGTACAAATGATGTGTGCTAAACAAAGACATGAGGGCATTCCATCTGAACTGCAGGGTTCTGTGTCTCACTGCTACACCTCATTGATAACAGCCAGAGAAGACTTGCCAAATAATGACAAACAAACCAAAGATGGGCAGAGAGAAGACACGTCTTTAAGTGGGAGGGGCTCACGGCTCAAATGAAGCAGCGATTGGACACTCAAGCAGTCTGCATAACTGATTGGGATCTGAGACACATGGACCTAACAGAACATCTCCATCTGAGGTCAGTGGATGTTGACACATAGACACGGCGTGTCTGATTGTAATCATGTAGTCTACAGTGCAGGGAAAACCCTGTGCAGACCTACCAGCACAATAAACACTAGTGTACACAAAGCACATTGCACAATAAATCTGGGACATGATAAATCAATCCTGTGACAGATTTCTGTTGTTTTATTAACGTCCGCTGCATCACTTCAACTATACACACTCTTTGTAAAACAGACACACACTGATTGGACAAAAAGCATGGGAAGCCCCCCAAGTTTTTGTCTGTCTGTCTGTCTGTCTGTCTCTGCTAAGCATAGTCCTGTCACAGAGAGAAGAGTCTCTTAGCACCTGTTTCACTAAGATCTGTCTATCATTTTTAACAGTTTGCTTTGGATAAAAGCGTCTGTTAAACTATGTACTTTAAAAGCATTTTAAATAGTATCTCAAATATAATTACAAAAAATCTGCCATTATTTATTCATAATTAACAATACTTGTGTTAAATTGTGTTCTTAATATTGATTTTAACTTTCATTAATACATTTTTTAACATCCAGTTAAAAAAACATCCAGTTTAACATCCCAGTATTATCTGTTAACAATAAAGTACAGTGAACTAACATATACAAACAAATTGTAACAAATAAACATTAACACAGGGGTTTGTTAAGTCTTTGCTGTGGTAATAAAGTTGACATGTGTTGACATTTATGTTAGCTAATGTTTTATCAAAGTCAAAGTCAACTTTATAGTCAATTCTGCCACATGTTCAGAATATACAGAGAATTGAAATTTCTCCCAGGCCCAGGGTCCAGACAAATAACAAAACAAGAAACAATACATACATAAATGAAGGATACAAAAAAAACAGGTAGCGCAATCTAATATTAATGAATAAAGCCTTAGTATAAAATCTTGACTTAATTTTCAAGCAGGTCCTGTCAGAACTAAGACAATAACTACAAAAACAATATAGCTGACACATGGTTAGTTAAAAAAGACAGTTTGTCAGTATCAATTTGTCAGTGAATGTCCACTTTAACATTCTTAACCCTAACTGTAACATCAAACCCCACTCCACCTGGTACAATGAGCAGAATATGAACATAGAGAGAATATGAACTTATCTCCCTCTTCACCCAAAGGCCGAAATCTAAGTATGTGTGATCTTACCTTTACAGTTCCTGAACTCTGCAATGTGTGGGAAGGTTCATAATACAGAGAGAGAAAAGAGCAGATCAGGTTTTGCTCAATGTTTAAGAGAGAGTGGGTGCACAGATCACAACACAACATTCAAGAACCCAGCATGGTATCTGCTCAACGATGTCTTTGCGTACAGAATAGCATTAGAATTCAGGTGCTCTCGGTTATTAATTATAATGGCAAAACAAAGTCTGAACAGATGTGATCGCTCTTGAAAACAGTTCAGGTGTGTAAAGTGGTGAGAAGAGCTGGTTTAAATTCATGGAAATGGAACTTGAGCCAAAAATTAAACAACAATAATGATGATGTAGCGGCTCAATACTGTAACGTTGGAAGACAACTTTGAAAAATACCAGCACATCTGCGAACAAAAACATCTTTCAGTTCTGTTTTGCAGTTTTTAAAAGTAACAAAACCAAAAGGAAGAAAAAAAAAACACAAGTCTGTCAAAATACAGGGAAATAAAAATCCAACTGACACTAAATATCTTTCTTCGGAATTGTATTTATAAGCAGCTGCTTTGCCTGTTTTTTATTTTTATCTCATGGAAAAAAACCTATACACTGATTACCAGAACAGCCCTGCGTCTTAGAATATCACACCAACCTTATGTTTACCATTTCTGAATTGTAAATGTGAAAACACTACTCACTAGACTTGAATATTGATTTAGAAATAATCTTCCACATTCTTGCATTATTGATTTAAGCCATTGCTAGAAGGGATTTTCTGCAAAAGCCTGCAATCTGTGTAACAAATCTTTTGGAATATACACACAAAATGCATGTGTACGTACACCTACATATGTGTTTGAACATGGTGTCCCATTGACAACTTGCACTGACCTTGTTTTTGGTTGTCATGTAAACACGTCTTCTTTGATTACGTAACACCGTGTTGCATAACAGAAGCTGGGATGACCAATCAGGTATGACAAAGCGAAGCGTCCAGGTTTCACGTGGTTCTGCTGGGGTAATGAAACCGTCACTGTTCAGACAGCCCCGATTCTAAAGGGGCAGTGACGCACGTAGATGACTTTGTTTTGTGCTAAACTACTTCACACCGGGCCCCTGTAGAGACAGATTCCAGCTGCAGGGTCTGGCTTCAGAGAAAAAGAAGTGAAGTAAATGTATACTAATGGAAAACAGAGAGAACAATGCAGTGACTCAGAGAAGATAAAGAACAGCAGACTGTCACAGTTGTATCTTGTTCATATGGGTCCAATTTATGAAGATGGGTGTGTCTGCAAATAGCTAAAGAGCGACGTATCAGCCAGGTAATTTAATTGGCTAATGTTTAGTCATTTTAAAATTTACATTTGTAATGGGACCGCCTGGAGCTGTTCCCACCTGCCTTCCCACTTTCCTTGGCATTGAGTGTCAATTTTAGCTTTTCTCTTTCTTTGATATACTTAGTGACCAAAAAATCTGTATTGCTTGACCATCATTTGTCCTCAATGACCCTCACAACACTACTGGTTCTTTACTAAACTAAACTAATATAATATAATGTAATACTGATATAAACTTGCAGACTTATATTTATATGAACACTGTCATAAATTAGCCTTTTACAGTAAATAATAGTTTTAATTAAAAAATAACTTCCCTCTGTTTAGCACAGGTCCAGATGGTTCTTCTCTGTGACACACTCAGTAATGTAATATGACTCAGAGAACCCCGTTCCAACCTGCTACAAAACCAAAAGTGAACATAAGGCCATCATGCACATTCCCTGTGTTTCAGTGAATTAATGTAGGCATGTGTAAACAGATCATTCTTTTACTGTGATGTAGATCAATCGCCCTCTTCAGGCTTTGCATGGTACTGAAGATAAGTTGAAAATAATTACGTCATAAGATAAATTGAAGATAATTACATCATAATTAACCAGAAGAAAACCTTACAGCACAGAGTTCAGAGAACTAAATCATTAAAACACTTATAAAATATCCAGTGGTAATATTTTCAATAAAATAAAAGGAATCAGTTACAAATATCTGAGGTCAAAAAGAAATTGTGGAATTCATGTACAAAACAAGAAATCTTACAGAAAAAAATCGGACGGCTCTGTGAGCTATAAAGTTTAGTCCAGTTCAAGCAAGCAGGAAGACAAGTCTGTGTGGTTTTGTGGCTTGTCCAAAGATTAAAGTAAAGTGATGTGTAGCCAAGTATGGTGACCCATTCTCAGAATTTGTGCTCTGCATTTTACCCACCCAAGTGCACACACACATTAGTGAACACACATCCGGAGCAGTGCCCAGGGAGCAGTTGGGGGTTCGGTGCCTTGCTCAAAGGTCTCACCTCAGTTGTGGTATTGAGAGTGGAGGAGAGCACTGGTCATTCACTCCTCCCACCTACAATCCCTGCCGGACCCGAGACTCGAACCCATGACATTTGGGTTATAAGTCCAACGCTCTGACCATTAGGCCACGACTGCCCCAATAAAATAAAACATTCAAATTATTTTAAAAGTATTTAAAATACTGTTTGCGCTATATGCTGCATTTACACACCTTCATGTACATACAGACAGAAAAACACTTATAAGCAGTGTTGTATTCTGGTTTTTGTAAATGTGCTAAGAGTTAAGTTGTAAAAGAATGCCCTGGTCCTCCAGACTCTTAAGAACTTGTGCCTCTCGATACAGATCATGATATGAATCCTGAAAACAACCAACATGATAGTGTGAATGTATCAATGCCAAACAAATCATCTAAACCTAAAGCACAGCATTTAAACTACACAAGGACTCTTTCAAACCAACCTTCATAGAGTTCATTGTGTCTTGTCCATAGTAATGGATGGGCTGCTGTTTGTTAGTGAACTTCGGATACCCGAACCCAGCCAGGTGGATGACATCACAGTAGTTGAGTGCTACAAACACTGCCAGAATACCCGTGGTGGGATGGACTGCCTTCTGACAGAAACACGAAACCAGAGGTTGTGGGGTTCAGACAGAATCTATAAAATGGCGTTTGATATCCTGCAGAGGGCGCTTTTGCTCTTTTACAGATTTAAAAACATAAAGGTCCATTGACTTGGCTATTGTTTCAAGTGTTCAGAATTGTAAAGATTATATTGTGTGTACTTTGAAGATGTTTTTGATTTAAGTATCATATAATATATGTCTTTGGCTGCATAAAACATATGCACTCACAGTACAAATGACTAAATGTGACAAGTAATTTAGAAATGTGCCATGCTGCTCAAAAAGTGCAATAACCATCTCAATATGTGTTTGTTCTTTGTGAGGTGGAAATTTTACAAACAAATTTTAAAATTAAAAGAAAGTGATAAATCTGCTCTTTCCCACCCCAGACGTTTCTGTTTATCTCTCTCCAGTGCTTCCAAGTCATTAGCTTTCCCGAAATGCACCATGAATTCTGCAGCTAGTAAGCTGGACAATCCCACATAAAATGTACCCTCCGCACTAAACAGATGCACACAGTACATTTCCTCAAAGGAAACTCCTAATATATGATGAAACAATTCAATAACGTTTAACAAGACTTCCTTTATTCTTTCTTAACCCTCTAAATGAACTTTCATTTCCAAATATGCCTGTGACATTATGCAACACCACTGTCACTGTCCTTTGAAACCTAAAGTTAATTTGTTAACAATGAACACTGACCCTTCATATCATTACAATTACATCATCCTCTTTGTTTTGAAAATGAAATATTTAATTTGTAAATATTAGATTTTTTTCCTAATGAGCCAGAAAATTAAAAAGATTGCAGTCATTACATTTATAGTATATAAACATTTCTACATTAATTTTAACATATGAATTGTATTTAAATGAAATATATCAATTCTAAAATCTCAGATATTTAAATTATGGAAACTGTTACAAAATCCCTAACCTTATGATTTCCTCCAGATTTCTTTAGTTCTAATTTTAGTCTGACAGCATTTTCTTATCAAACCTGTCCATCTACCCAAATGTTGACATTTATGTAGGCTGTCTCAAGTGTATAAACTTATATTGTATAACATATTTGAGTGTGTGAAAGAAACATATATGAGATCGAGAAAGGTTGAAAGTGAGAGAATAAGTCAGAGTGAAACTGTATAGAAGTGTGGGTGGGTAGGTGTGTGGTGAGAAAACATAGATCAGTTTAATGCTTCCTGTTTGTTACAGATCCTACAGAACATAAACTAGAAAGAGACACACGTTTATCTCAACAATTTTTGTCTTTATGTCTTAATACTTTGGTGTTGTTCAAGTTCTCAGCTTTACTATAATTACAAATAATTAACCAGCATTTTAATAAAAACATACAGAACATTTGTAACTTTGTAATTGCTAACTCCCTGTGATGAAGATGGTATTATTGAGGATTGGCATTCTGGGATTGTTAACTCTGTGAGTGCTACATGAGATATACTACCCTCAGAATTGGCCACAACTACACAAGTTTAGGATCACTTACCTGTTCATTATTAATCACTTTCCCACATTGTGTAACCAATATGCAAAAATGTCCTCTTCGCATTTAACCATCTAGTTTCTTGAGGCATCACCCTGTGTTGATATTTAAACAGCTCCTATCTTATTGGCGACTTTTTGTCATGATTCAGTTCAAGTCATCCATTTCTAAATTTTTTATTAATTTGCAATTTTCAAAAATGACTAGGATTGATTTAAGTTGGCATAATGAAATTTAAAATTAGTCTGAAAAGCAAATTATATATATTTAAGAAAACGGCTTCAGATCAAAAGAATTTTACGGTAATAAGAAAAAAATCAGGCAAATGATTCTTTGAACTTTTGACCAGTAGTAATAAGTTTATTTATTTATATTTAGTATGTATTTAGTCATATTTTGAAAGTCAGCATCATTTGGCCTCCTACCCTACGTAACAGACATTCATTGCTCAAAATCCTGTCTATTTAGGTTCCCCAAAATAATTTTTAACAAATTTCGAAACCATGTCTCACAGTTTTATTAAAGTCATGTGTATTTAGGCACCCTGTCTACATCTAAGATGACAGCAAAAAGTGTATCATGTTCAAACAGAACATCTGTTCTGCCAATAAAAGAGTGCTGCCAAGCCAGATTAGTATTTAACATCACATTCCCCTGGAGAGTGTGGCAATCTTACCTTTTGTCGCCGTGGGTACAGGGGAATTTTAAGAAGATTGCTGGCTGTTAGGCGGAGGAAATATGGGTCCAGCACACGAATCTGACTGGTCCTGCCAAGCCAGATCTGTGGAGGAGGCTTCCAGAAACCTTTTAGGACCTTAGCAGAGATCTCAGTGTCAGTGTTTTGTTGGGAAACCGGATTAGTGCTGCACACTGGCACACTAAAGCATGTTAAAAGAAAGTCAGGTAGATAATGTCTCACCCTCTTCTCATTATATAAAATCTCTTTGAGCCAGCGAAGGTCCTGCTCTTTGAAAGGAACCAGGACCTGCAGGGTGTCCGGGTCATTGTGGACATTCGGATTACAAGACGCTGATTCGGGATAGAAGAGACGCAGAGTGGTCTTGTTACCTACATCCTCCTCAAAACCTCTGACTGGGGCGTTATTTAGCCTGAGGCGGCGATGGTAAAAGGTCAAATTAGAGCTGAAGATATGAATCATAAAACTGTAACTTTTTCTCAAACCAAGCACTTCACAACTGTCATAATAAAATATGACTTTAAAAACAGCATATGGTCCACAACAGCATGTTACCTGAAAAAATAACAGTAATAAAACAACTGCTCTGTTAAATTAATAATAATAATCTGAACTGTTAGACGGTAACACAACAGACATAGAATGAGAATGTTCTTATTTATACAATAATAAGAATATTAAAATAAAACTGATGTAATAAAACTCTTAAATATTTTATTGGCATGTCTTTATGCTTCATGCACACACCAATAAATGATGTTGAACTTGGCACAGCCACACTGTTCAACATGTTGCTGCAGATTATTTAATAAAAGAGCTAAAGCGGAAACGTCTAAACAATGATGTCACATTAAAAGGCTTTGTATCAGGCTTACTGTAGCTTAACTGGTAGAACATTGTGTTGGCAGTGCAAAGGTTGAGGGTTTAATCCCAGGGAATGCAGTACTGAATTAAAAAAGGTACACATTGAATTCACTGCAAGTTGCTTTGGATAAAAGTGTATGCCAAATAAATTAATGTCATAAATAAATATTATTTATCATTTATCACAAATATCATTTGCCATGTTTTCAGTATTTTTTTACAATTCTTTAATTTCCATTAACCTCCTGGATATTTTAAATGAACCCATGGAGTCCCTGGTGCCCAGTTTAAGAAACTTCTTGTAAACAAATAATTGCAATACAATAAATTAGTAACAAAAAATGTATTAAACATAAATTATTGTGTTAGAGTTTAAAATCATGCAAGTGTCTTGACACTTGACACATTAGTGTCTTGTGTCTGACAAAACAACAAAAGCTTTTCCTGAACTGTAAACAGTCACAGTCGAAAAAGGTTTTAAGACAAACATTAACATTAAGAGGTATTGTAGTATATTCATCTTGGAGCTAAATACAAAAAAACACTTATCAACCCAGGAGACAATAAGACCAGCCCCATATAACATTTTATGTATCATATAATGTAATTATTGAGGGGAAAACTGCTGTCTTCTCCACACAAATGAGATTAAAGGGAAGCTGTGCTCCATTTAATGGGGACGTCAAACCATCAGTCAACCAGCTCTCCATCCCCACCATAATCAACTGATGAGAATTTGCTGAGGAGAGAGAGATGGCAAAAACATGCACTCTTAAACTTTACTGGTTGTTAGAGGCTTACAAGAAATTATTTTGTTGGTTCCAAGGCCAAAAATTAGAATGAGAAACAGTTGAGGAACAAAGGGCTCTAACAGCAGAGGTTTGTGTGCAATGAACCTATTGGGTGCCTCTCATCTAAGCTACATCCAGCTACGAATGTAAAGTCAAATTAATGGAAAACTTAACAGACCTCCAACATAGAGTATAGCTGCAACTAAAACCATGGAGGAACTTTCAAAAGACTTTTAAAAGAATGTGTCAAAGAATGTGGAAAGCCCTTTCCAAAAGTCCCTAAGAATTGTGGGTCTTTACCTGATCACCACATCGTATTTGTTAATGATCTCCCCCAGTGATCTGTTTTTAAGGGAAAAGCCGTTTCCGATCACCACACACGTTCTGCAGTCTAAACTGTTAACATACAAAACCACTGTTATGTAGAGGCAAAAGTCAAGAATAACATTTGAAACCACAGAATCAAAAGGTTGTGCTTGTTGGCTTGCAGCTACACTGCTAAACTGAATTTACGTATTAAAAACATGTATTGCAACTTTGTCTAATTTTAAAATTGTTTGACTGTCTACAAATTAATTAAAATTCTTTGAATTTAGATCCTATAACAACTGATTTTTTGATACTCAATATATAGTACTGTAAGTTGTAGATTTTATTTATAAGTCACCATTTCTGCTCTTTAACTTATATGGTTATGTGATATCATAAAACCCATGACAGAAATCAAAAACACAGCTTCAATCACAGTGTCCTTCAGTTCTTTATGTTAATTCTACACTATTGGATGGCTTTTTAACTGCTAGTGCAATTTCGACCAGGAAAATTGCCTGTTTAAGATTACCCTGGTTCCTAGAACTACCTGGTACAAAAAGAAAAAAAAACTTTTGGGCTTTTTTGAGTGTTAATTACAGTGTTTGGTTGTATGTTTTGTGGAAAAGGACATTTATTTACACACATAGACCTAGCAAAACAATACTGTATAATAAACATAAAAATGATACGTTTGCACTACAAAGATAAAGTTGTAGATACAGCAGCACATGTTTAAGCTGCACTGAGTGTGAAGTACTTCACACAATGAAAGATGCTGAGCTCCACTTTACCTATCAATGTTTGCCGGCATTGTGTATCTGGCAACAACTGCCAGGACCTTCAGCAGCAGATGTTCTGCAGGGAGAGAAAACAGATTGGACAACGTGTTCAGTGGAATGATTCTCTAAAAAATGCTGAACACCATGTAAATGCTTCTGCAGTAAAAAGCATGCTGAGCACAGAGAAAAGAAGCAAACGTTTTTATTAGGTCAAGTGAGATGTGTTGTGGATTTCTGAGGCTTCACTTAGATTTAAAAGCGAACACGAAGAGGTTTAACAAACAGATTTAACAGATTATAACAAGAGATGATAACAATGTGGAGTAATAGAGGCTGTACATACCACTGCCTCTAATCCCATAGGGCAGAGAATGAGTGGACAGATGTTCTCTCCAGAAGAAATCCTCTAGCTTCAGAAACAGCCTTGTGTTTCTGCTCATGCTGTTTCAGGAGAAAGGAAGATTAACTTTAGTACATGTAAAGCTATTTGAATTTCTCTCTCTCACACTCTCTCTCTGTATATCGTATATATATATATAGAGATATATAAATATATTAGACCTCTTTTCCATTTTTCGCAAAAAGTAGAAATTTAGAGATTTATATTTAAACCGTATTAGTAAAATTTACTTAAAAAAAAACTGTGAGACATGGTTTCGAACTTACTAATTTTACTAATACGTGTTAGTAATACGTGTTAGTTACTAATACGTGTTACTAATACGTGTTAAATTAGTGTTGACAAGCAAAAGCACTTCCTCACTCTGCTAACCAGCAAGACATGCTTGGTCAGTCAAGCATAACCAGATAAAACCATGCCAGTTGGGGCATTTTGCCAGGTAAGTATAGCTGAAGAACAGTGTTTCTGTTCTAGTGTTTTCAGCAGGGCATGTAAGGCACTAATTCAGCTAAACTGCAGTGTTTTCCTAAAGCTCACAGGCTAAAGATTGACATGTTACAGTTAACAAGTAACTCAACCGAGCTGTGTGCAGAAGAGTAGCCAGAAATCATCACACAAAAGTTGCTAGGCATTTGCACATTTCCATTGGTTGTGAGCTGAAAGTGTCTATTTTTAATAAGTGCCCTGTTATTGTCCAGTTAAACCACTGAGTACAGCTGCAGGAGAAATCTTGATGATTTTAAGAGCAGCAGTTATTTTCACTTGACTTAATAATATTTCCCCAGTAATATTTTTAGTAGTAGTTTAGTAAGGTAACAAGATCTCAGCAGAAACAGCAGTGTTGCAATCATCTAGAGTTACATGTTTATGGTCAAAATACATGTTTTGATAAAGAATTAATAATCTCCATATATAGCAATATTCAATATACTATGTGTTGATTAAGTAATTAGCAATACAGTGTTTTTAAGTATTTATATATAGTTTATTTATTTATTTATTTAGGATTAACCACATTTTTGGCCTGCAACAGAAGTGCGGTTATATTCTCCAGAAACATTTGTCATTGGTTTGTCATTTTAAC
>JBAJNP010008736.1:0-19603 GCA_036877545.1 Yasuhikotakia modesta
GTTAGCAAACTCACACCACAACTGTTCACTAGCTGTCCTGGTTGTTTTGATACGTACAAAAAGTTCTGTAATTATTTTACATTCTGTTACTATTAGTAAGATTTTAAACTCTATTAATAATAATAATAAAGGCTGTTTATATTTATACATATATTGTATGTATGTGAAATTTACATGCAAAACATATACATCAGATACATATGTTTTATGCAATTAACATGAACATAAATGCCAGGTAACAAACAAATGCAGACCAGCAGACATAGCCTGTAAAAGCGGGACTGTGTTTGTTACAGTAACTGTTATGTGTCCTGATCTGCAGTCTTGGAGGGTTTTTTTTAATCTCATCTCTCTGTGGTTTTTTGTCGAGCTCTGAAACCCTTTCAAAGATCTGAGTTCTGTACAGCGAATCTGAAACAATGCAGTGGTTTCTGTTTCAGCACTACTGTAATGATATGATCACTAACTGTCTGCAGTCAGACACAGACTGATGACGGTTCTAGAGACCAACTCAAATCGGATCAAACTTTATTCTGCTTCAACACACAGAGGAGTGATTTTACTGTAAAGACAGTGTGACATTATCACAGTAACACACAGCTAACAATTTTAGTTTGTAGGAACGTTCCCCTAATGTTCACCTATGTAACAAAACATAAAAAATGTTCTTTTGAAAGCTCTCAAAACATTTAAAAAGTCTAGCTTTTAAGCTGCTGTATTAATGTTATGTTATTCTTTGTTAAACAAAAACATTATTCAAACATTTTCTGTATTTTTTTATGTTACAACTTAGAAATGCTGTTTGATATGTGACATATAACGTTAACAAAGCTCTTTAATAGAGAATGTCAGCCAATGTTCTCAGAACGTTCCCTGTTAGCTTGTGAGGCTGTCTGAGTCTGTAGGATCTATCCTGTCTGTTCTAGTATCCAAGGAAAGGGTGGGCCGTGAAACCAAACATCACTGGAGGGACAGAGAGTGATGCTCACGTTCAGACAGGAAACTGAGGTGAAGGCAGATGTACGCTGGCCTTATTTCCCCCGGTCACACTGGAGAACTTGTGTAACATGGGATTTACTTAAATTTAGGACAAATGAAGACAGAAAGTGTCATTAAACACAAGACACACCTACAGCTAAACCCAGAGATTAAATAAACACACAACCGCATTTATGTCACCAATCAGAGCGTGGCAGGAAGTTGGAGACTCGCACGGCCTCTGCGATTCAAATGAGATCAAAACTCAGAGGTTTCCTCTGTGTGTAACAGACAGAGCAGAGAGACAGACAGAGATAAGACAGACAGACAGACACACACACACACAGAGAAACAAAGGAAAAGACAGATACATAAAACACTGCAAGACAAACACATATTTGGAGCTTATTGAAGACAAGACAGACCAGATTATCCTGAGTGAGTCTTTGCGAGGCACTAAAGAAAATTTGTTATAGAAATTCTGGATATACCGGTAAGTTAATTTTTATAATCTCTGACAGATATAATTACTTTCTGTTTAAAGGAAAATCCGCCCTTAAATAACTTTAGTTTGGTGTCATTTAGTGAGGCTGAAACTTTCCTTTTCAATAATTTTGTTCTGAATGAAACGTTATAAGGTAAAAGATTATTATTTTAACAGTGGAGGTAAATCAATATTTTTGTTTGTTTGTGTTGGTCATGTTTGCCCTCATTATTAATGAGTAACTGAAGAACTGAGGGCATGTCCTAAATATTCTTGTTTTTATCATGTGTATTAAATGTTTCATAGCATCTAATTCTAAAAACATGTTGGCCCAACACTGTTTCACTGAAACTGTGTCACTCGTATCTAAATTAAAAAAAGAAAGAGACATTTTGACACTTTAAATGTCACACGACTGAAAAATCTGTGCATTTAATTTGCAGTCTGTGCAAAACACAAAAAATCCCTGAGAACATTTATTGCTGTAGGACATTTTGCAGGCCTGTGATTGACTGTGATGCTGGGAAAGTTTGTTGACTAGTGGGTGAAAGATGAGCCAGGCAGGGTTAGATATGAGGTCACAGACAGGAAGTCACCATGGGCAGGTTCTGTTGAGGTGTGAATTTAAAACATATATCACTCAATCTCTTTCAGCGTAGTTTCAACATAAAAGATTTCCTTCCTGTACAAGCATCAGCGCAAATGAAGAGACATGAAACAGGTTCTGAGCTGTTGCGAGGAAAAGGTAAAAAGGAAAAATGGGATTTATAAAAATAAGCAAAGTGAAGGTCTACAGGGAGTTCAAGATTCCAACATGGCAGTGATTTGTTGCAGGAAATCCCACCCTATCCCAAAGGAAGTGTTTCTCCTTCTCCTGCTCTCTGATGTTTATCATGTTCCCTAAATAGATTAGTAATAAGTAGGTTTGCATGGTAGAAATTATTATTGTTTTGTCAACTTCATGACAATATGGCTTCATTGAATCAAATTATTCTAAGATAAGATTTATAAAACACAATTATCATGATGTTAATGGTGTAACATGCAGTAGCTTTAGTCTCACACTAGAGGGCGCTGATAGATCGTGTTATTCTTAGCATTGCCAGCTGTTAGGATTGATGGGCTGTAACAATTTAAGTGATTATAGAATTGAAACAAAACTTTAATAGAAAACTGTATTAAATTGATGGATTTCTGTAAAGCAATTCCCTAGCAACAACTCAGACTGCCCTAGCAACCGTATAACAACACGATAATGTAAAAAATCTGTTTACACACATTATTATATACTGTCTGTAGTTTCATCACATTGTTTATAGAGCAAATTACAGACAATCTTCATTTCAACTATGAGTTACACCGTCTGTCTCATTCCTATGAATGCTTGTCTATCTAGTTCTACTGTTGTTCGTAAGTTTATCACAGTACAGAAAGTCCTGTTTAGATGGTCAGAAACTGCATCTATTTCAGATTCACTTCACTTCCTGTTTCAGATATAAATCTGGATCTAAGCGACTCCACATTTACACACTGTTCTGAATTACATAATAAACTATTTCTGTAATCGGTTGCAATCTGATCTGATCAGTTTGTAAACTTGTGCCTCTTCTTATCAAAGAAACATTCACCACATGATGGTCACATGCCAGAAAACTGGATTTCTGAGTTGTCCCAGCTGTGTTTTGTCACAGGCAAACGCAGATGCACACAAACACAAACACATGAACAGCTTCTGAAAGGAGGCATTGAGAAAGTTGACAGAATATTTAGTGTCTTTAAATGGATCCTGTCTCCTCAGAGGAAACTCAGACCAGGTAAGACCCAAAACTGCTGAGGTGTGTGAGACATACAGCTCATGACTGGTAGTTTGAGACTGTGTTATATTCTCTGTTGTGGTCTGATGCTTGTGTGCAGCCCACCTCACACAGCTGCCTGCAGGAAACAGCTTTTATTGTTGTCATGTTGTTGTTTTTGCTTCTATAGTCAGTTCTGTTTAGGAGATAATTGTTGTTTTGTGGGTGTTGTCAGTACAGCCCCCAGACATAATATCCTCAACATTTAAGGAAACTATTCAGAGCTTTTATAGAAGAGGGAATGAGGGAATTTGCTATACAGATATTTGTTTATATACTTGTAGTCATTGATAACTCAAAGCCAAATATAAATGTTCAAAATAATGTTTCTTTTTATATAAATAAACCTAGCTGGCTATTGCTAGTCTCTCCAAAATTGCCAAACCTCCCTTAAATATAAAGGCACCAACTGCAGTGCGTCGTCTGTCCACGTGGGGGCAGACTTTGCAAACAAACTGTGCTTCTTCAAAGTCTTGCTTGGTAACTTTGTGTCCAATGTGTAAATAAGAAAAATCACACATATATACAATTGGCAGTAATATTTAGATGCTTTAACTATGCCATTATATTTGTGAGACTGAAACAGCAGTAACTCACAAACACAGAACTGTTCAATGTTCCTCTGCGTTCCTCCAGGAAGAGAAGTCCACAATACTCAAACAATAGCCGGGGGTCCAAACATTATGTAATGTTCTCTATCCTCCAAAACAAGAATGACATGATGTCGGTCATATAGTGAGTTATAGGGTGGGACGTCTCTTAAGATTGTCCCCATGGTGACCTTTGGGTGTAGAGAACAAGCGACTGCAAAATTTTGCACGGACACTTAAAAACAGAGTTTTGGATTGAAACTGTGTCCTAAAACCCACTGACCGTCCCCTCCTAGTCTCTGTAGACAGCAGGAGCACTCAGTAGTGTACTGTACTCTTCAACAGAGTTCACAATATCCAGCCAGAGTTCACAGAGTCACAATATCCCTACACATCTGAATAAGATGAGAAACAACATGATGTAACAGTATCAGAAGTGCAGAATCACTCTGAATGAAACTGTTTTAACTTCCTCTCGCTTTATTTTCTCAGAGGGTTCAGGAGTCATGTGTTCAGCAGACACAGTCGTCCTGTCTTCACGCAGATCATCTCCTAAACAGGTACAGTTTCCTTCTGCAATCGCCTCTGTAGGGCCACAGCAACATTTAAAACATCGTATTAACTCCTCAGTGTTATTTGCTTTTATCTTTGTGCTGCAACTTATGTCTTGAGTTGAGAAAACTGTTGAGTTCATGACCTTCAGCTACAGCTACAGCTCTAAATCAATGGCAGCTGTATTTTAAACATGCAGTGTTCAGTATGTCCTATTTACACCTTCATATCAAAGGCAGAGATTCTGTTTGCTGTTGTTTTGCCCCTTCATTTCAACCTTGGCACCTGCACTAGTATCTAAGGTGGCTTTTGGACACACCCCCTGGTCTTCACCCCTCTCAGGGTTATCAGACAGCTGGAACACACAGATAAGAGCTGAAGGAGAGACGAGGAGTTTCTGAGGCACAAACATATGTTTGCCTGAAATGTCGCCTGTTTAACCTCTTGGTTTTGCCTTGGAGATGTTTGTCAGTTAAATTTGAGGAATTGCTTGAAACTGGGATGGTGGAAACTTTTCCAAAGCTGCAAACCATAACTTTTGCCTCTTTATCACCATCTCTGTTAGAAACATAAAACTGCAGGTTACTTTACATACCTTGTATTACATGTGTTAAAGTCAAATTAATCCAAACTGGGATTTCTTGGGATATTTGACTTTTATTATATTGCTTTAATTATATACAATTCAATTATAAACCCATATTATAATAAAACTGAGACTGTTAAAAGTTACAAAATGCTTTAAGGATCAGATCTCTTCTGTATAAATAAAGACACACAAGTTTGTCCTTTGCAGTTTTTAAGCTAAATAACAGATAAACACACATTGCAAAGTTTCAAACGTGTTTGAATGACTGGATTAAAGAAGTTATGAAATGCATAATATGTGAAAACACAATGGGAGAATCCACGCGCACGCTGGGAAGCGCGCGTGTCCGTCTGGATAGCCGGGAGCGCGCGTGCGCGCCTGGTTCCAGGCATTCGCAGTGAGATCAGACGATGGGATGCGATGGGATGCGATGCTCAAACCCTCGATGCTCAAACCCTCGCCGGACATGTAGTTCCCACCACGCGTCCCTGCGACACACGACCACTGCGTTAAATCACTAATGACACCGGACCGAAGTGAAACATGCATCTCTTTCGGAGTTACAACTACCAAGTCCATCCGGATCGCAGTTGCAATGAGAAAACGCCTAAAATTCGGGGCATCAGTTGGGTAAGTGTCAAATCCATAAACATACACTGTTAAAAACGTCTGTAAATGGTCTTTAAAGGGTCATAATGTCTATATTTTGGTGTAATAGTTTCATTGTAACTTACTGGAGCAACAGCTGAAATGTGCCTTTGATATATTGTGTATGTGCATGTATACAGTCTGTTTATAATGCCTGACAAATACAGTCACACGTGATAAAAACTGACTTTCTTTACTCTCTGAAATGTTTTACTTCAAATCCAACAACATCAACAGTTTATGTGAGGCTTCAGGGTATAAGAAACTTGGTTATCTTAGTTATAAAACAACTAAGAGGTCCTTACTAACCTGCTTGTGTGGGTCAGATATTAAATATGATCAAACCATTGTGCTTATGTTTAAAGGGTTAAAATGAGTTGTTTGTGTTGTTACACCGCAGTTATTTCGAGGGTATTGTTTATTGTTAATGTAATGTTCGCTTCCGTACAGTTTGGGAAAGAATGAGCACGTAAACTCTTCCATCCAGCACAGGAAGAATGATGTAGACTTTAATAAACTTGAGTGAACTTCAGTGAACCGGAGTTTACTTCATGTTGACAGAACTTCCTCCAACAAACCAATCATTTCTCACACACTGTATCTAAGTCACTGTGGCCACCATTGATCATCTGTTGCTCTGCCAAGACCTGCAGGAAAACTGGAGGTTACATAAGGAATTATGGAAGCATTAACCTGTATTTACAGCCTCCAGTTCATACAGTATCTACAAAGTCATGAGGGTCTTTTATACGAGACACAGTCTTTCTCCTGCACTGATAAAACACTCACTGGTCTCTCTCAGAAGAGATAAACAGTGTGAGACCCAGTTAAAGATGTCTGTGGTTTTATACTGAATGCTCTGGTATTTGGTTTGTTCTGCTTCACAAGTCCTGCATCAGTCACTCAGTAATGTGTGTGTCGCTGCATTATGTGAGATTCCTGTAAGAGTTTCTAACAAAGAGAAACAGCAAGTTTGCCTGTAACCCATTTATTAGTTTTTTATCGTTATGTAAAGATTCACATATTTACACACACATTGGCTTTTATCACAGCTATAGACTTTGAAGTTCAACTCAAAGTTGGATTTATAAATGAACGTGTCTGTAAATAATTGTGGTATTAATTGAGACACTAAATAAAGTCTGAATCCGTGTAGAATTTCACTTTCTGATGCGAGACGTTGCTCCGGCTGGAGTGAACACAGCTTTAGGTTATTTCCTCTTGTGCTGAGCATGTGACCAGCCGGTTACAGTTTACTCAGTCAACACAGACTCAGGGTGGAGATCTCAACGCTGGATGATCTTACACTGAATACAACCAAGCGTGAGGTAAACCTGGTCACCTGAGAATTAACCCTTCACACTCTGTCTGCCCACCACTGCACAACAGCACAGAAGCCAAGCTGAGAAAATCATCTTACGGCGGAATCGAAGGAACCTGCTTGACCACTGAGCTCAGAAACACCCGGTTCTTCTGTCGTTTCTTACTAAGAATCTTGTTCCTGAGATCCTTTCAGTTTCACCAAACCTATAAAGATCCATTATCAGAGCGAGGCTGTAAATAAAGGCACATGGTTCTTCTGAGAGCACGCTGGTGCTGAGTAACACCTGCTGTGGGACCGTCTGACAGAGCCTCATAAAACTACAGAGTTATGAACAGTTCAGGGTAAAGGTGGCGGTTCTACTACCCTTGTAGAAGAGCCTTGGCAGAAGAACCGTTGGGTTTACTCAACGGTGCTCAGAAGAAGGTATTGATTTATTGGAGAAGAGAGCTTGAGTTTCCTCATTAAACAGCTAGTCAAATCATCTTTCTTCTGTTCAAGAATTATATTAATCTGCAAACTGTCTCATTTAACTCTTATTTTGTCTCATTTAAAGTATTTTAAGCAACATTTAAAGCAACCTGCCATTTGATGTTTCAAACAGAGATGGCGACAGAGACAACATATGAAGCTTTATTTATAAAGACTCAATATTGACGTATACAATAGCTTGTTAACCTTTCAGTCTTTATGTATCGCGGTTTATTGATTTCTCTGTAGACGTGTTCATCTCACAATCAATATCTACACATTACAGACAGCAAGCAGCTGGCAGCAGTTATAATATAAATATTTAAACACAGTTCCTGAGGTATTCTGTGTTGAGCCTCATCAGAGCTCATCATGTTGTTGAGGGTCTGGCTCTTGAGAGGCAGCGATTGAGCCGCTGGTGTTTGTGTTATTAGCTGGACAGCGGAGGAACATGGAGAGACACTTCAGCCAGACTCAGATATTCAAACATCTGATGAGCTGCTCAGAATCGTTCCAGTCTTTCTCCTTCTCACGCCTCACGTTAATGACTTCTCTACTTATCAAACGCTCCAGTTAAACTTCACCCACAACCCGGTTTAAACAATCTGAGGGAGTGCAGATCATTTTTGAGGTGAACAATTCTTATAAATTATACAGGCCTGTTTTTACATTTACACGTTTTATTTATACATCGTTGTATCGTTGTATAATGTTTATTTTGCGAAAATGCTAAAGATAAATGTGTACATATTTAAAAAAAATACAACTCATATCTAACACAACATGTTTACATGTATTTGGCAGACACTTATGTAAAGCTTTGAAGGTTTACATGTTATCAACATACGTGTTCCCTGAGGATCAAACCCACAACCTTGGTGTTGCGAACACAAGAAATGGATCATATCTTGCATTTTATAAAGCAACATTACATTTGTCAGCCAGTCAAGCAAGTTGTTTTCCAAAGACAAGCATCTAAACAACGGTTTCTCCTTCACCTCACCACAGAAACATACTGTCCAAACGTTCCTCTAACGTTCCTGTATGAAAAATGACATTCTGGCTGTTAATTAGTCTTAGCTGAGAGGCAGGTGCAGAGATCATGTGCCGTGAGGCCGTCAAATGCCACACATGGAGGCATTAGTCTGGAATGTCTCTGAATTCTTCAGCCACTGGGGCAGTTGTTGAATCAGCTTTAATACGGCACCAGTGTACACGGACAAAATGGCATTTTTCCAGTCACAGCTTGGCTGTTTTGTGGCTCTGGTTCCTCCTTCCAAAGTTCATGGGACTTTTTTGGGCTTCTGTTCACCAGGGCCAAACCTGCAAATCCGATCTGTTAGGAGAGCAACAGGCCATAGCACAGAAGAATCTCTTTAATATCTCAATCATTTCCCCTGGACAGCAATAAGTTTAAACTGAGAAAAATGGAAACTGTGCTTAAGTCATACGTGTCTCAGATATTTCCTCTGAGAAAAACTCACAAATGTCTTCATTAGAATTTCAGGAGAAGCTGAAACTTAAACCCAAGTAAACTGAGATCTCAGTTAAATCTCATGAGCCTCAGAAGAGCAACCGTATGTACATTTCTGTCCTGTAGTTTCTCACATACTCCTTTCTCTCTCCTCACAGACGCCTCTGCCAGATGCTGTGGAGACTCATGACACCATCAAACAGGTATGAAGAACCTTCAACTTTAGATTTAAACCCCCACAAGCTCTTAACCAGCTCCACAAGGTACCTGTAGGACCAGCCATGGGTCAGAACATTTAAACCTACATCAGCTAAATAACGTAACATGTCTGTGTGGCAGTAAGCAGGTTTTTTTCTGCCCACCACGAACCTCCAAGTGTTCAGTCTCATGACTACTGAACCTCTACTGATGAAATTCTTAATATAGTTAAAACTTTACACAACAAAAGTGAAGCCAAACTTGTTTTCTTCCCTCTGACGGCTGCCAAACTAACAGCTTAGATTATTAATCATTATTAGAAACTTTAATTCACTTTTAACCCCAAAGTTATGGGTTGCAGCTTTTATTTAAAAAGCACATACCACAGATAATTCTGAAGCATTACATTCAAAACCTCACTGCCCCATAATAACTATTTCACCGGCCCAGGAGGTTTAAACACTGCAGTGTAAAAATCCATCTAGCTGGTCATGTGATACGTGTTCCTCCTGGAAGTTGTGTGTCCCTGAGGAGCGAGTTACTGTAAAGATGTTACTGTACTGGCTACATATAATCACATGTACAACAAAACATCAAATATAAACTAGTTAAACTAGGCCAGTGGCTCTGTATGGACTAACCGGTTCAGTTTATCCGTCAATCTGAAAGTTAAATGAGATCACCTGACCACTGATAGACATGAGTCAACATCTGAAAAGTTAGCCTTCCACTCATCTTACCCTAACTAGCTGAATCTAACCCAACCGAAGCATGAGTGAGTTTGTTTGAAGGTCAACACTTACTGTCATTGTTGCTGTGATTATCATTACCACCGATTTTCTCCACACTTGTGTTCAGCTCAGAGATGTGAACAAAAGAGACCTGAAAAAAAAACAGACGAAATTTGTAGCCGGTTCTGCAGTAGATGGTTTAAGGCAAACATGTGTGTTTGTGTGCTTGTTTCTAGTCGTTGGTAGTGCATGATGGGAGAAACACAATATTGGCAGTGATTTAAACGTGGCTGAGCCGGGCGCTGGAAGCGTTTCATCTGAGGAATGCTCTCAGATCCGGGAGAGGAATTTGTTGGGCACTGTGATTTTTGGAGTGGAGAGACAAAAGCACTTACTCTTCAACTGAACACTGACGTTCAGAAAAGCTGCTTTTGCCTGATGTTGTGAATCTTCTGATAGTCTGTGCTGTTAACTTAACTATTACACTTTAAACTCACACCATTTCTGCTACTGACACTCAGCGACTACATAACATCTCTGTAGCAACCACATCAAACACCAGAGCAACTGCACACTCACCTTAGCGACTGCACATCAAACACCAGAGCGACTGCATAGCAACAGCCCAACAACTGCACAGCAAACAGTACAAATATTCTCACCCTAGCAACTGCATAGCGCCAGCCTGGCAACCAGGCTAACGCTGAGGCTGTTCTGTTTACAGGGCAATTACTGCTATAATTTCCTTAAAAAAATGCAACTTTGATTTTAAAACCCACATTATCGCTTGAATGCTGCAGTCGCTTATTTTTCTGATATGAAGTGAAAGGAAATATGGCCTTTATGCACCTAAATCTCTCTCAGCACCCACAGATGAAATAAATTCTTAGCCATGATCTGTCCTGAGGGGGTCGCAGTGTTTCTGCCCACCTTTACTAAAACAGAGGCTTGTTACGGCATCACAGCTGCCTCAGCTTCACCGACTGATGGAAAACAAGCCCCTGTTTCCACCACAACACACAGGAGGACCAACTCACGCTGTTTCTGTTTCAGAACGATCGCATGTGGTAAACAACACTTTGTATACAAAGGAAATTCAACCACAACCTGCCTGTGTTTCTGCTAACAGACTGAAAGCACAGCAGGGGTGAGGCCGTATTGTCTTATATAATCTATAATCATACAGTCCATCGCGAAAGTCAGAAATCTGAGTATTTGTGCTCCCATGATGCAACTGTATAGCCACACGTTCTCCCGTACAGTAAGTGCTTAAACTGGTACATTGTTTTGGTAACTGTTTGCATAGAAATCTGAGCCACTTTAACAACGACACCTGTTCCCTTTAGACAAACTCTGTCCTTGTTCTGTGACCTGGTAAGAGTTTATTTAGTCCTCGCTTGTGTTACTTTGACACACCTGAGAGAGTCACACACCTTTCATACTGTTGTGTATTTTTAACAAAAGTTTATTCACAAATAAATCCTGGGGCATACAGCTGTGTTGATCAAAACACTCGCACAACATGTTTGCTTTTTGGGTCACTGTCCGTCTTCTAAAACTGCATGTAAGCTTATAATGTCTGAGATAAAATTAGACATTATAGCCTGTTTAAAAACAGTGTGTTAAACAGGCACATAATAATTGAACAGGCTCTTTGTTGAAACGTGTATCTGATACATAAATTCTCTGTAAGACCAGCGATCTGCAGTTAACCAAACATCTCCCTGGAGACCTAGAGCATGCTGGGAAAATTCTGTTGAATACTGTTCCCATATGAATCCCTATTCTCCAGAGACCAAGGCAGAGATGACAGGAGAGATTAACACACGCGGGGTCTGTAGACTGTGTGTCTGATGGAGAGTTCTGCTGTAAGTCTCACAGGAGATAGGAAACACGCAGGGTGTCCACATTTACCAGCCCTGTACTTCCTGAGCTAAGATAACTAAAGTTAACAGAACTATAGCTAACAGTAAACAGTCAGTAAGAGAGTTCAACAGAAATATAATATCTCTGATGCAGACTGTACTGACAGCGCCCAGCATTAAAACTTATCAGACGCCAAATATGAGGAAAAACTGGCAGGTAAATAAAATTTTAATGGCGAGTTACTGGGCAGGTAACCAATTTTTACAGTGTAGCGATAAATGATGTGTCTCCCACAAAAAATAACCCTAGAGGAAAAATATATTTTTTGAAAATAACAGAACAAATTCAGTTTTATGGTGGGTAAGATTGTATGGTAGAACAATAAATAGATGTGGTAAGAAAGTTACTCATTTTGGCACCTGGATGCTTGGACTTCTGGGAAATAAACGGTTCTGTCCAGGTTTGTAAAGTGTGACTGTGTGCGGTACTGTAGCATAAGAACAGTCCTGTAGGTCTCGCTGTGGACCACAGAAAAGGGTCCCACTGATTCGTGGGCCAGAGCCCAATTACATCATGACTGACCAGACCAGGGGCCAAAAAAGACCCCACACCCCCGTCCACAGCAACAAACAACAAACAGAATGAAACAAAGAGAAAGAGTGAGGGAAAAAGCGAGAGCTCATCCCTGGACAAACTGTTCTGCGAAGAAAACAAAGTCCAGCTTTTAATGAAATATGGTGAAATATGGTGTGAGTGTAAAACTCTCTCACATTAAAAGAGGGACATGATCCTGTTTACAATGGAAGCGCTTAGCAATCATTTAAACTTACTTAAACTTAGCTTAGCATCTGCATGGCAACACCCTGGAAACCACCCACAATAATCTAGCACAGGCATTAAATAAACTGTTTGAAATGCAACACTGCAGTTTGTCTGGTGTTATCTACCCATGCTTGTCTCCAATTCAGCAGACGTTTGATTTCTGCAGTGTGTCGATGCACTGAACCACTTTTATCACCACGCTGGTCTTGGCAGACGTCAGGAGAAAACTGAGAGTGTAACAACAACAGTGGCAAACCTCAGACACGATCACTGAGGTCAAGTTCTTAGCATTCAGTTTTCTCAGTCTGGTTGGGAGGTCTGACCGAACCCAGGGTGGGAACGAAGGGTCCTTAAATGATGAGAGGGATGAAAACAGAGAAAAACAGAGGAGCAACAGCTTTCATACGGGGGTGGAGTGAGAACAGTAATGAACTTTGGTGGAGGAGGTGTTGAAGACTGAAGCACTGGGTGAATGTTGCTTGATCTTTTGCTCACTGTTTCTACAGTATTCTACTGTTACATACATATATACAAACATCCATATATAAATATATATATATATATTTACAAACATATATACAAACATACAGACATTCTATAGATACCAGATTATTAATGTGGTGTCCAGTTTTTATACTGTTACTCTTTAACATTATAAAATGACACTTTATATAAACATAAAACTGAAAAATGGTAAACATACCTTCATCCAGTTTAAAGACTTAAAGACCAGTTTCTCTCTCAACGGTGCCTCTCAACTTCTTTTCATCTCTCTGTCTCCGTCTTCCTCAGTTTTTGTCCGAGCGAATCCTGAAAGCGGCGCGGGTGGTGTACAGCGCCCTGATGGACCGGAACCCGGCCCTGATAAGAGACAGGAAACATCACCTTAAGACCTACAGGTGCGTCTGTCGCTACAGATCTCATGAGCTCGTGTCCAGTATGTTTACTGGAGAAACAAACACGACTACATGATTCAGTGACACTTCAATGTATATGAGACACTGTGAGAGAGGTCTGCTGTAACACGCAGCGTTTCTCTGGTTCGTACCGCAGACAGTGCTGCAGCGGAAAGGAGCTTGCTGATTGGCTGATGACACTGAACGACTGTTTCCAGTCACGGAGTCAGGCGGTGGGAATGTGGCAGGTTTTGGTGGATGAGGGCATTCTGGGTCACGGTAATTATCAGCAACAACTGCTAATGAAACCTCTATAACATCTCTCTGGTTGTTTTCCATGGCTAACTCCCAATATAAAAATACCATGATATTACCCTAGTAACGTCCATGGTGGAAGCATAACGTTTTTGTTAGCGTTACAAGTCTGAACGCACCGACTAACTCACAATCGACGCATATTTTGTCAAAACACGCAGTGAAACAAGAGTTAAACTTCCACGACAAAGACACACAGTTTTACCGCTTCATGGAGGCGGAGTTTGACCTGAACTACACCAACAATGAGAAAGACTTAAGAGAAGAAGAGCTACAGGAGAGCCTTTCACTGCTGGTCCAAATGGGTCCAGACGCTCTGCTGACCATGATACTGAGGAAATGGTAAGACACAATTATACCAGAGCAGTCTGAACATAAACACACACACACATGCACACACACACACACACACATACAACATCTGACGACATTCTGACAACATCAGACGACAGAAATTCAAGCATTTAAAGTTCGTTGAATTAAAGTTAAAGTTGCATTAAAGTTGTTCATGATTTAAATTAAAGGCAAATATTCGCTCTGTGTGTGAACAGACCTTTAGAAATATGTTTTGTGTCCAGTGTGGACGGTCAAATAGCTTGTTTCTGGAAACTGTGTGTAACAATGAAAATACAATCTAATAATAGAACTAAAACTGATTTTTAAGCTCTACTGTAAACACTGTAAATGAATAATAATCTGTGTGTTTGTTCCTCAGCCCCAGTCAGAGAACTCCTGAAGATGTGAAAGTTATTTATGAAGAGCTTCTACACGTCAAAGCCGTGGCCCACCTGTCCACATCTGTGAGTCGACGCGCCACACGCTCGATGTTTGTTTGCGTTTCCATCGTTTCCTTAATCTTTCCCTCTGTCCCACAGGTGCGGAAGGAACTGGCAGCCGTGTTGGTGTTTGAAAGCCATGGCAAGGCGGGAACAGTCTGTGAGTGTGAAAGCCATGATGACGTTTCGTTAGCGGTGGGCGGACTGAAAAAACGTGCTAATATGGAATTAGCACTAAAAAAAGAGCAGCAAATTTTCTTGTTTAGACACAGTAGCAGACAGCACACAACTAATACAGCGAATGAGACAAATCACTTGATTAACCAATAAAATGTGCCTAAAAAACTGATGCTCTTTAAAAAAGTAGAGATTATGTTGAGATTGTGTACATGCGGATAAAACACACCATGAATGCACTTTAATTCTTTAAATGTCTGTTTTGATATCAGTGTTCAGCCAGGGGGACAAAGGAACTTCCTGGTACATCATCTGGAAGGGTTCTGTTAATGTCATCACCCACGGAAAGGTAGAACCATCAGCCTGCGGTTCTGTGACCTTTAGAAAACATTGTGGTTAAATATAGACGCTTACATTGTTTTGAAGTCATTCATGTTACATGCTTCCTGTTAAGGGAAGATTATCACATTGTCTGACCTGTGTGTGTGCGTGTCACACACAGGGTTTGGTGACCACTCTCCACGAGGGGGATGATTTTGGGCAGTTGGCGCTGGTAAACGACGCTCCCCGCGCTGCCACCATCATCTTGAGAGAGGACAACTGTCACTTCCTGAGGGTGGACAAGCAAGACTTCATACGAATCCTAAAGGTACGTTCTGTGTGTGTGTGTGTGTGTGTGTGTGTGTGCTGCTAGCAAAATTAGCTAAAAATGTACGCATGCCACAGTTTGCTATTTTACGCCTGATTGCTAGTTGCTTTAGATACATGTAAACGCTACATGTGTACAGGATGTGGAGGCTAACACTGTTCGTCTGGAGGAACACGGCAGAGTTGTTCTGGTTCTGGAGAAGACCTCAGAGCAGGACACCAGCTATCAGAGCAGCAACAAGTAAACATCTCCCTCATTTCTTCACTTCAATCATTTCATCTTTAACAGACATACAGACATGCCAAATCTCTCTCTCTCTCAGGTATACTGTCATGTCAGGAACACCTGAGAAGATTTTGGAACACATGTTAGAAACAATTAAACTGGAAACCAACGGCACTGATTTTATAGGTATAATTTTTGGTCCTCTACACATATTACTAATTTGTGGTTCTGGACAAAGACATATTTAAACTATTTTGAACCCTTAAGCGACACTTAAATGTATTCAGGTCACAATAAAGCTCCGGTTTCTTCTACAGATTCTAGCGTGAGCGACTTCCTGATAACACATCCTGTCTTCATGTCCTGCAGTCAACTGTGCGCAGCCCTCCAGCACCAATATCCTGCCTGCGCCTCAAATTCTGCTTGATATTTCAGTCTGTGTTTCGTTTAGAGTTCATCTTTTAAAGGTTTTGGTTCTTTAACCCGTTTGTACCTACCAAGCTGAGCCGTCTGAGGGCACAGACCTGGAGAAGGAAGCGTACGCTCTCAACACCAAGCAGAAGATTGTGAAGTTTGTGTGTCACTGGGTGGCTCTGTTCGGTTTGTTGCTAAAGGATGACCCTGTGGCCTCTGAGTTCCTGGAGGTTAGAGGAATCATAACTTAGTAACTTTGGATGCACAATAAGTCAGCAATCAGTATTGATCACTATTTGGATCATTTTGTGATGCTATCAGGACGTGAAGAGACCTTTTTAACCAGCGTTTCTGCAAAATATCTCCTAACCTGCCTCTAAAACGCCTCAGGGCTTTTTTGTTTCGTTCAAACAATGTGTCTGGGTTTAAACAAGGTTTAAAGCAAATCCAAAATATTTCTAACACTGTAACTTAAAAGTCAACAGAATTTAAATACCTGTGTGTTTGTGACAGAAATTCAGAGAGGGGGTGACGGCTGATTCTAGACTCTCCAGCATGCTGAAGGAACAGCTGAGAGATCGGAGGAAAAACAAAATGTAATTTACTTATATTTATACACACACACACACATATATAATCAGATCTGAGGTAATACCAGTAATGAAATAAGTGCCATTTAATGTATATGTATAATGTATATAGGGTATATAACCCACATAGGTCCACATGCATGTATATAATCCTACAGTTACAGATCTTTATTCTCTCCTGCAGAGCCGAGAACGGATGCCACAGTTTGATGAAGGTAAGAGGCTCTCGAGAGTTTCTCACTCTGTGACGTTAGGAGGCTAATAAACTCTCAGTATGAACTTCATGACACAGTCTGACAAACAGTTACTGCTGGAAAAGTCAACAACTTTCTAGCCAGACAGCTTTAGACAAACTCAGAGAACAAACCAAAGGTAAACCCTGCTGAGAAAGAGTCACATGCTACGAGCCCTCGAAGTGGGTCAACTTTACGCCAAACCTGTCAATTATCCTGTCCATTAGTTATATTTGTTATATAAACATTTGTTCTACGGCTAGCAACGTTTCTAGCAAGGTGCTACATAAAGACTACAACTACCACAAGTCTGTGAACCGTTTGCTTGAGAAATCAGACAGCAGTTGTAGTCCTTTTGTTCTTGTTAGCAAAATCCAGAATCTGCTGGAATATGTTAAGAAATTATTTTAGTTTTTAATGATATCGAAATCATAATATCATAAACAAACTGTCTACAGCTCTGTTGATTTTAATGAAAGTGCTTAAAGTTTTTCATGCTTTTGTGAAACACATATTCACCACAATTGTTGATGTGTTTCAGCTAAACCCAAAATTTGATTGGTTTTCTGCTCACGAGGAGCCGATGGGGAAACAACGATCCATTCGAGCTCAAGACAAAGGTGTGTGTTTTCTTCTCTGTAAAACCATTCATATTACACTACTCATCTCACAGAGAACTAAAACTGCATGGTTAACTAAACTAGTTAGTGTGCAAGTACACAACAGATCAATGTTTAACTCATCAGTTCCTTTGTTTGTTGTCAGTGTTGTATGAGATCTTCAGACTGGATCACAAGGTTGTAACTGTGATGCTGCCGGTCGGGGCGTCTGTGCAGGACATCTTGTCCACATTAGTGGATCCTGAGAGAGATTATGTTCTGGTGAAGATGAACTCTTCAGGAGGTATTCCTGTGGGCCAGAACTCTTATACTGTATTTAACACAATCTGTCATGCTCAACGCTTGATTCTTTTATAACCTAAAATATCTTATGACCAAACAATTCTTCTCAACTATAAAAATTACAGCTAGCCATGTTTCTAGCAAGATGCTACCTAAAGACTACAACTACCACAATCTGTGAATCGTTTTGCTTGAGAAATCAGACAGCAGCTGCAGTCCTTTACAAGATGTGTGTCAGTAGTGTCTGTAGCTTTAAACTCACGTGTGTCTGTGTCCCTCAGACCGAGTTCAGCTCAAGCTGGAAGCCACGGCTGTTTCTGCATCTTTAGGAGTGAATGAGAGGCTCTTCCTCTGTTCCACAGGCCAGGTGGAGCAACTGGTGAGGGACATAATAACATCACAGTGACATCACAGCATCAGTGTATAACATATCACCTGCTGCAATGGGAGTTCTGATGCAATAAACTATAAACAATGTCACTTATTATAAATGCTAATACTAAAGTACAGATAGGAGGTAAAAAACGTGTATTAATTGTGACAGTGACTGAATGAAGTGTTGTGCTCCTGACAGACCCCAGCGAAGGAGCAGCTGGGTCCAGAGAGGAACACCATAGATGCTCTGGAGCAGATGTGCTCCAAAGACATCGCCAGCCAGCTCAGCAGCTACGACTGGGAGCTCTTCACGGCCATGCATGAGGTAACATCCTCACTGAAACACCAGACAGTCATTTATCTGTGCTGTCAGCTCTAGCAGATAGAGACAGAAGAAATAGTCAACAGAAATAAGTAACTTCTACCAGGTTCTCCAAAACTCAAGATGAGTTGATGAAGATGAAGTATATAGACTTATGGAGTTATTAAATTTAGAGTAATTTCTCATTGTAAAAATGTGAACTGAATAATTTGTCTTTTAAGTGTAAATAGTCTGACACTGAGGCTGGTTTGCTGTGCTGCAGGTGGAGCTGGTCTACTATGTTTTTGGACGAGATAAGTTTCCAGGTGCCACCACAGCTAACCTTGAGCGCTTCGTCCGTCGGTTCAATGAGGTTCAGCACTGGGTAGTTACTGAACTGTGCCTGTGTGAAGACCTGCAGAAGAGAGCCACACTACTGAAAAAATTCATCAAGATAGCTGCTGTGTGAGGAACTACCATCTCCAATCCAATCCAAACATCTCCAACGCTATCCAAAATTCCCAAACATCTCTACAAGACAACGATTTCCTCCCTTACTAAATCAATGCCACAAAACAGAATTTACACTAATACTGTAAACATACACAAACACACAGTGATTATTCTAACATGCCACCTGCTGTCCTGTGGTTGTATTTTACCATCTTAACCAACCCATCAAATCCACAGTGAAACAAACACAAGACCAGTTATAATTGCTGGTCTGATTGCTGGTCTGATCTCTTGCAGTTTGAAGGAGCAGAAGAACTTAAACTCATTTTTTGCTGTGATGTTTGGTCTCACCAACAGCGCCGTTCAGAGACTCAATAAAACATGGGAGGTGAGGGAAACAGACCTTATAATAATAACACAACAACTCACTGAGAGAGACTGACAAACCGCTGTGTGTCTCATTCCACAGAGACTTCCTAACAAAACTAAACGGATCTACTGCGCATATGAGAGATTAATGGTAAGAGCAAATGCTGTAAGATAATGACATGACAGTGATATGAATGTGTGATTATTCATGTGATTATTGTGATTATTCATGAATGACATCACTGTGCTGCAGGATCCGTCCCGTAATCACAGAAGCTACAGACTGACTGTATCCAAACTCAACCCACCATATATCCCATTCATGCCCCTTCTGCTTAAAGGTACAGACAC
>JBAJNP010008737.1:0-19601 GCA_036877545.1 Yasuhikotakia modesta
TCCACGTTGGTTTGAGATATACTACCAGTCAGTACTTGGCAAACATTTACAATTCACACTGAGAAACAAGAACTACTAACCCTGACTCTGCAAATACAGCTTCCAAAATGCAAGAGATGATTTACCTCCTGGGACGCTTCTGCTTGTTTTTTGTGCGGCTTTTCCTTGTAGGTTTAGGCAGGATTCTTCTCTGTAAGAAAAGATTAAATCAAGATTAAATTTAGCTTATTTTGGAACATATTTCAGTGTGGTTCTAAGGGGCATGTGCACTGCATGGTTTACCTCCCCAGTAACTGCCCTGAGGGCTCTGAAAAGGTCTAGGAATATACAGTATGCTGTCCACACCAGCCAGAGGCCGGGGACAAGCTTGCTATCCAACGTCGTGGAACGGGACTGTACGTCATGGCACCGAAGTGCTACGCTCCCTTACGCCACATGGACAGAGCCACATGAGAGCCATCTCACAGGATGTCCACGTTGGTAATCACCCTATAATTACAATCCAGGTGCTACTGTCTTAAGCTTCAAAAGGTTTTTTTAACTTACAGAATGAGGGTGCAGGAGCACTCCCCATTATCTGGCAATGCCGAAACATTTGACAATGCAGCATTATAAACAGACCCTCTGAACAAGCACACCAGTGGAGGGGGCTCTTACTTGTGCGATGAAGACCACATGCTTGCCGCTGAATTTCTTCTCCAGCTCACGGACGAGCCTCACCTGGATCTTCTGGAAAGCTTTCAGTTGGGGCACCGGCACAAAGATGATGATAGCTTTCCTGCTGCCACCGACCTCAATTTCCTAAGAAATGAGACAACAGTGTTAAATTAAGAAGGTATGGAACTCTTAGCCCATCCCTTGCATTTATCCAGAGACACGTTCCATTTTTAACAGTTAAGAAGTATGCCCTGCATGGTTTACCTCCCCAGTAACTGCCCTGAGGGCTCTGGAAAGGTCTAGGAATATACAGGACGCTGTCCACACCAGCCAGAGGCCGGGGACAAGCTTGCTATCCAACGTCATGGAACGGGACTGTACGTCATGGCACCGAAGTGCTACGCTCCCTTACGCCACACGGACAGAGCCACATGAGAGCCATCTCACAGGATTATCCACGTTGGTTATCACTCCTCATTTTAAACGTATTGTGACAGTGCGAGTACCATAATGTAAAAGGTTCCTACCTTGGCAGCGGTGATGTGAAGTTCCCTCAGCTGAGCCTTCAAATCAGAGTTCATCTCCAGCTCAAGAAGAGCCTGCGTGGAACACATGAGATCATAAGAACCTTACGAAGATAAACGATTAACACGTTGAACTTAGACTACAGACAACAGTACACAAGTTTAAAACCATATCACGATTCAAAACACATGGGAGTAAATTACATACCTGGGAAATGCCAGACTCGAACTCGTCTGGCTTTTCGCCATTCGGCTTCACGATTTTCGCGCTGGTACTGAACATGGCCTGTGTCTGAAACATAAACATGGACTTTTAAGCATCTTAATAATAATGCAGTATTATAACACAATACAACAACCTGCTGTATTTGCACGTTGCTGCAGCGTGCTATGAAATGTCAGCATCCACAATGACAACATGAGATTATTTACAATTACTTACATTATATTTAAGTACTTTACACTTTAATTCATATTGAGCAACGGAATACTAAACGTCGCGTTAAATCCCAGCTACTATCAGATACTTTTAGCTAAGTGTGTCCTTAGCATGTTGCTAGCATTCGTTAGTTAATAAACTTCGGCGTTATCATAACTTATACACTTATTATATCACAAATATACATTAATGCATTACATCTTGCCTAATATTAGTAATTTCACACATCGCAGAGCAGCACATGGCCCTCATCGATGAACTCTTACAGACACGTCTGCTAGCACTTTTTAAAACCTAAATTTAATCTTTCTAAATAACCATCCATGGTCCGAAACGCTCGCATCTAACGTATCCCAGTGTAAACAGCACATTAAAGGTGTGCGTGAAGAGAAATATCTCGTATTTAAGACATTTTCAGTGTATATCGCTCTAGCTGGGCACATTCAGTAATCTCACCTCTTTCAACGACGGCCGGGGAAGAGGCCGTGTTCTCGCGAGAAGCCGGTAAAAGCGCGTTTGTGTGAGGCATGATGGGAACTCTGTTCGTTCTCTCGTTACTAGGTAACCGACACAAAAACCTTTAAATAAAGACACATAAATGTGAAAAAATAATAAATTATTATTCCAAAGATATACAAATATATATCTGTAATCAAATCTATATATGAGTATTATAATACATGTTCTTACAATTGTTTTAATAAATATATATATATATATTCCCTCTATTATTGATGTTAATATTATTATTATTCTAAATTATACATTATTTAACGTATTTAACTTGTATTTAATGTACATTGTACTTTAAAAAGTTTAACCCTCCAACTCAGTTGGTGGCGGTAGTGGGATGGTTTGCCAACCGCCATATAAATAGAACACGAAGAAGTCGCCAACGAACGTGATTGGTCATTTTCCTGATCTACCGGGAGCCCTACATGCCTTGCGTTTGCAAACGAAAGTCAAAACATATCGCATTCCTAAGCTTTTTTTGAACCGGTTCATCTTTGTCAGGTTGTTTTTTTAATGCCATAATCGTTTGAAATGCCACCTGTAATGGGCGTTGCCATGTTTATCCTGTTTTGCGGATAGATTATGTTCAGATTGCCTCGGTTTCTCAATATTGTACGCAGGACATTGTGTAGCAGCGCAGAAGATATGGGCAAAAAAGGGAATTTCTTTTACGCTGTAAGAAAAGGATTCAGACCAGGAGTATACAAAACATGGCAAGTGTGCAACTCTGATCCATCTTCTGTAATTGTGAGGCCTGTTGAATTAGTTGACCATGCATCACGGTTTATATCCTATAGGGACGAATGTAAACATCAAGTGGACAAATTTCCCTCCGCCGTTTTTAAGAAGTTTGCCTCTGAAGATGATGCCTGGGCCTTCGTGCGGACTCAGTCGAAAGCACCGACGTCTGGAACTTTTGAGGGTAACTTCAAAACTTTGGCTTGTGTCCGTTTTGGATCTTTACTTTTTCCTATAGGGCCGTTAAAGTAGTACAGCTCACCACATTCTCCCCATCTAAGATCCTATATTTGTTTTACACTTTATTTTTAGGTAAGGTGTGTAATTAGATTACACAACAGTAAGCTATCTTTGAAGAGACTTTCAACCAGCATAACAAAACATTGCCTACTACACTTAACCTACCCATATTAAATATTCCTGTAACTAACACACATTTGTTTGCTTTTAAGGGTGTGACCATGAGTTCCTGCCTCCTAGAATAATGCCTGGTTCCTCAGCTGTCGTTTCCACTGGAAGCAAAAGGACCCATGAGGACTCTGAGGATGAGAGAACATTCAGTGTCAAACGAGTGAAGCTCATTGAGCCCCCACAGCCAAAGACAGCTGAAGTCAGTAGTGATGGATTTACTTACATGGGTAAATACTGAACCACAGTCTAAGGGCAGATAATTTAAATGAAAATTTAAGCCAATGGAAACGGTGTTTGTATTTGTTTAACAGGTGATGCAGTTGTGGTGTACACTGATGGCTGTTGTTCAGCCAATGGACGACAAGGAGCGCGTGCAGGAATAGGTGTATACTGGGGTCCTGATCATCCTCTGTACGTTTTTCATAATTAATATGCATAATTAGCGTAATTGATTACATTTTAATGATACATGAAATCCCCATGAAATTAAAATGTTCAATTATTTTTTTAATGGAATACTGCACTTTATTTTTTTATGATTTATCTGTGCACGTCATTAATTTTTTTTAACATTCATGCACTTTAATAAAAGTGATGGCTTGGGCGGAGCCACAGCTGTTAGCCACTCCCCTCCAGTGTTGGTCTGCTGCCAGCTTTGAAAAGCCAATCAATTCCCAGTGATAAAAAGCAAGTCATGCCATCCAATTTTTCTGTTGGTCTTTGAAGTATAATTTCATGGAGGCATTTGTTGTATTTTATTGATTATTGTAGGTAATAGGAAAAAATTGCATCTGTTTACATGTCTAAACCTGATCAGGTTGTCCCATTTCCTGATCATTTGCTATAACCTGTAAATTCTAGCATAATCGCACTCTAATTGCTTTGTTTAAACACAAAAGGAGTTATGAGCCGGATTTTTTCCATACAGCAAAAATACATGAGTGATGAGTGTCAGTCAAGTTAATTTGCAATTTTGCGTAAGCGAGTTTTTTTAAAACTAGGACTGCAACTGGTGCCCCCTTAAAAAACGGAGGCTTGCATAGGTCTTTATTGTAACATATGTATCACTGACTGATTTTAATTATCAGAAATGTGGCTGAAAGGCTTCCAGGGAGACAGACCAATCAAAGAGCGGAGTTACAGGTAAGGAACGGTTAATTTTAGCGTTTGGTGCGTTTGAATGGTGCTCTTTCTCCTACCATGTAATTGCTAACGGTGTTATTAAACATTTCATCACAGGCAGCTTGCAAAGCTCTCGAACAAGCCAAAGAAATGAATTTGAAAAAGATTGTGCTGTACACGGACAGCAAGTTTACCATTAACGGTGCGTTCTTTCTGCCTTTCGTCTCAAACTCATTTTTACTGGTGATTTGTAGAAGTCATGAGTGAGAGTATTGGTTTATTGACAGAGTGTTAAAGTGTTTAATTTCTAAAGGCATCACAAGTTGGGTGAAGACCTGGAAGACTAATGGCTGGAAACTGAAGGGAGGTGGAAACATAATTAATAAAGATGACTTTCAAAAGCTAGACAAACTGAATGCAGAACTTGAGGTTGTGTGGGTAAGAACTTTAACTTTAAAAGGGTTTTATGTTTTGGTGGATTTGCTACTTCAACAAACAGTCTAACAGCTCAAACGTATTTAAAATAATGATAAATATAAACAAACTCAAAGCTCTGAGGTTCATCATGTTTACTTTGTTAGAATGTATTATTCACTTTAACAATTGTAAGCAGCATTGTTTGCCTGTATAGGCCTTTTATTGTATTTGGAGCCTTTGTGATACAAGCAGTTAAAGAAATGCTTGAACAGCCAATTAAATTGCAGGAAATTATTAAATATAAAATCTCTTTGTTTCTAGATGCACATTCCAGGTCATGCTGGATTTAAAGGCAATGAAGAGGCTGACAGACTATCAAGAGAGGGAGCGGCCAGGCCCTCATGTTAGCAGCGGTGCTGTTTGCTTGATAAAGACAGAGCTGTAGTTTGTTTACTCATGTTAGCTAATGCACTTTTCTTGTTCTGCCGTTTTTGTTAGTGCTAGTGTTGCTATGTCGAAAACAGCACTACAAACACATTTTCTTTCTGTCTAAAGACGACGCCGGTTCAACATTTATTTTAATATGTTTGTTTTTAAATGTTGCGTCAATGAAATTGTCATTTGTATTGATTCCTGGTATGTGTTTTTCATCTTTCAGAAACACTTTTACTTTTAAGCACTCGCAACAGTTTTTGGATGTGTTACAAGTGACAGAAATAATTGCAGTATGTGTGCTTGCTATAGTCATCAACATGGCCATTACTGTACCACTGTAATTTATTATTGATTCTTGTCTATTTCGGTATGGGCTGAAAATAAGGGTAATTTTACCCCTATTTGCAGAGTGAAGTTTTTGTGGTTTCATTGAAATGTACTGTTGAAATGCCTCAAGATGAACAGCAGGTGTCGCTGCAGCTCATGCCCTGTTCTCATTGAATAAAGACTCGTCTTCACAAAAATCTAGTCTTGTTTCTTAACGTCTTAATGCATTTATTATATAATAACCATGACGTTCTGTTTGGCCCTTTCAAGGTTAATTTTAATAGCTCCAAAAATATGAACAAAAATGAATGTTTTCAAACAAAGACTTTTTAGTCATTTTAATGATTGTATGCAACTTGTTTGTAAATTGTATTATTTAATTGACATATACACTGTAGCTGTACAGTCTGACCAGTTTATGTCAACTTTATATGATTGTGAATCTTTTGGGTCTTGAAAAAATGGCAGTCAATATTAACCAAACAAAATGTTACATGTCTTTTCCCTCATTTGTAGCATAGGTCCACCTCAGTAAACAATAAACAAAAATGAACCATCATTTAAGCAACAATAAAACATTTTTTCAGCTTGTTTATTTTGAAGTTTTCTGACATTTACCATTGTGCAATAAAAGCCACAGTCTCTGTTCATATTCAGCATTCCACCGATTCTCTCTTAGTGTTGTTTATCTCTGTCTTGCTCTGTGCTTTAAGTCTTCGTCTAGACAGAAGCCTGGAGTGTGTCTTAAATACAGATAAGCTGCACAGTGTGTGGAGCAAGAGCAGAGGCGTCTTCTCAGGAAACAAATACAGGTGGGACTCTCAGCACACGGGGCTCGGTGAGGTCCGATCTAACCTTCGCTTACAGGGTTCAGCTCCTCAGAATACCCGCTGAGATCCAAGGCCCTCAGAGCGAGGTGTGCAGGAACAGTTATAGGTCAGGAGAATCTGATTGTCCTTGCCTGCTGAAAACAAGAAGGATTTAGGGTGCGTAGCCTTTCCCAGCGTCAGGTTTCCTGACCTTAGCCTGTATGGATTTTGTTCCGCATTTGATTCTCAGATGTCTAACCCCTCAGCTGCTAAATCTACAGTGATAGAAACTCCTTGAAAGTTTTATCTTGTAATCTGACCATGTCCTTTTTTGGACTGTAAGGCAACCTGCTCCAAAAATGGAGCTTATATTTTAATATTTATGGAAGCTGTTGCAAATGGTAACATTAGAGCTCATCCGAAGGCCATTTGATAATAAAAACATTGCTAATTTGTTGAAGATTAAGGCAGAATGGAGGCATACCAAAAACACCCCATCATTATGAAACATCTGGTCTTCGCTCTCTTCAAAAACCGTGTCACAGCTGATTCGGGCCCTCAAATCTGGAAGGAAGTGTTGGGGAATTTCCACTAATGAATCCAACAATCACACGACGAGCCCTCTTTGTGCTGGAACTTCAATGGAAGCCACATTCGGAGCAGGCACAGGGAGTCACAATCAAAGGCTCCGGCAGCCGTTACCACGGGAGCAAAGCTGCGGCTTGTAACCGAGTAGACATCTGTTTCCATGACAGCTGTCTGGAGCGGCATCAGCCTAACTAACTGCTGCCTCAGAACTAGTCTGACTGTTTGATATCTCCCGCGATAAAGACGGAGAAGAATCTGCCAGGAACCCTCGCCGCTTTTTGTTTTGATGCGCTAATGTAAAGAGAGAAGTTTGCGTTTGTTTTTATTTTGTTCCATCTTTGAAGCTGGTGGAATCTGAGGGTGCATAATGGCAGAAGGGGGTAGAAGAAAGACCTGAGAGAAGTAAACATATGGAGTAAACCACCCCGGTGAGCCAGAAGGAAGTCGTTTTAGAAAGATGTAGCTGCTACAAAGGGTACAAAGGCGCTATCAAAGAAAGACAAACAACCGTGTGCTTTAATAGACCAGTATCTCGCTTCTGTGTGGTTTAGATGCCTGCCCGGTGGTTAACTGATGGTGGGGGTGTGAGGAAGGTGGGGAGGGGATATTGTGCTGTTTACAAGGGCAGGGGCCTGTCCACAGAGAGGGGTTTGACAAGGTGAGCTCCAGCACTGCGGCACTCTGCAGCTCTCATTCTCTCTCGCTTTCTCTCTCTCGCTCCACCCTCCTTATTCCTCAGATAGTACACCTGCTTAGGAGCGCTCCCAAACCCACCACACGCTGCTCTCCAAGACGTACGACAGCCAGTTCTGCCGTCTAATAAGCTTTGCATGGCTAGCGAGCACGGCGTTATCTCCTTTATAGAGCATAGAAATACATACATCATAACATAAAGCACGCACAGATACAGCCGTACAAGCAACAACGCGAATAATGACACAGAGTCCTTGACCCAAATAGTGCAGATGGCCGTGCTCTGAACTGCCACTTAAAATCAGAGTTTGCTGTGTCGCCCGGCCTTCAGGCCGCCTCAGACTGTGTGCGTATGAGACTGACTCATCAAGCTACCAGAGAACTCAATTTAATCTCACAGCAGGAGGTTCATTCTCTTAAAGCTGAAGTTCCTCATCACAAGCTCTCGGATGACAAGCCTGAGGTACCTCCTCACACACAACGAAAGCAGTCAGGCTGTATTTTTAATGATAACTTTGGCTGTGCTGAGCACATTTTTTCACATTTGTAAGAGGAAAACAAGTAAAACATCTGTGTCTTTGTTATACCTGCCTGCACAAAAAGAAAAAAATCCTTTCTTTCTAGCTTTCATGCCTGACAAGATAAAGGAGAAAAATCAGTGCATTTATTTTGAAGTCAAATAGATTGCAAAATATTTCACACAGGTGTGGTTAGTAATTTAACAATGGCCATCCAAATACTTTTTGTTTCCCTATTGTATTATAATTCAGCTTAAAAAGTATGATTGTTGTTTTGCTTTTGTATTTTTTACACAGGTATCTAATGCAGTAATGTTTAGACATTTTAAGAAGGCCTCAAAGCTGCCATCCATATCTTTGGCCTCTGCATCTCCCTCTCTGTTGGAAACATGACATTGCAGGGCATCTTTTCTGTATATATGAAGTCAAACTGCCATTGCCAGTGAAATCAGACCTACTGTTGCAAATTAGTGGAAAATATAAAGGCATTTTTGATCACTGACCTGTTATTTACTTCCTTAATAACTGATATTTCTTCATCTTTAATCAAAAAAAGTTATGTCTGATATAATGTCTGAATACAAATTATATGTGTATCTGCAAAGCTTAAAAATTAATTGAAATGTTTGGCCAAATAATTTTATGTGATTGTTTTGCATATATATATACACACATATATATATTTTGCATATATATGCAAATGTATGTGTGTGTAGATATAGGAATATAGGAATAGATATAGGAATGTATGTACATATATATATATATTGGAATCTGCCTGACCTGGTGGTACAGTCGCTAGACACCCATCAGCCCATCAGCCCAGCACGAGGCCTCACCTTGATGAGGCTGCCAGTCAGAGTTGGCAGATTCTCAACTGCCCTTGACCATGAGACGAGACGCCACAGACAGAGAGACAGAGAGAGAGTTAGAGCGAGAACAGCAGTGAGGGTGACAAGGTGAAGAGCAAATGATGCCATTAAAGGCAGCAGCTGTTTGCTGAAGCAGAGGCTAGACTGGTCAACCCTGCCACCCATAATGATAACAAGGTCAGCAGGGTCACGCCGTTCGGCATCTCTCCGCCCCGCGCCCCCCATTCATCAGCCTCCCCGCCTCTAATTATGCAGCAGCCTTCTAACCAAGCGTGAGATATTATTACACTGAAAAGTGACCCCCCCGCACACGCGCCATGCATAATGAACGCCCAGCCGTCAGCCAGGCAAAGGATAACTGCCATGCATCCGCATTACAGCCCATTCCAAGCTCAGAAATTTACCATGTGAAGACGTTTGGATTCTCATGACAGGGTGAAGTGAGGTCACGATGTTCATGGTAAAGCCATTTAATTTGTCCTAAAACCCCTGAAGAGAATTTGTATTTTTGAGCCACGCGATCGCTTGTGAATTTCTAGTAAGGATTATAGAAGTGTTTTTTAATTATGGTTACAATAAGGATTGTTTTGTTTCTTTACATAAAATGGACATCTATACCTCAGATGTATACCTCAGATGTGAGGTATAGACATTTACACACAGCTATACAGCAAATGTGAGGTATAGGCATTTATACAGTTATACCTCAATTCAGCAAGGACATACCACAAGTCTTGTTGCACAGTTTTTATAAACAAACATCAACATTCACATTGGTGGTGTGTATAATCTTAATGTTTTAAAACAAAAAAAATTGAAAGTTTCCCAAATAATGTTAATTACAAATCTTTCTTTACCCAGAAATTGAAAACCGCTACTTTAAAAACCAATTTAAAATTCCTGAGGGAAACTGAAGAGAATTAGCCTCAAAATCATGATTGTACACCTTTATTTATCTGTTTTGCTTCTGTGTAAACCGAAGCTTTGCCATATAAAGCAGTTTAGATGGGCAAGACAGACCAATAGTCTTTTCCTAGCCAGAGCAGCAAAAATTCTACACACTTATTAAGTGTAAGACATCTGAATTTGCATGATGAGAGCCGGATTGTATTAAACATTGAATCATGCTCATATTCCTCCCCTGGTACCCGAGGGGCTTTAGAAAATAAAATCATAATTGCCACAATCAACTGGTGAACCTAGGTTACCTCCATGCCCACAGCCCTGCCTGCTCACTGGTGGAGTCCCATGTTTAATCTTAATGAGCATGAGATGCAGGCAGACGCACTGTGGGGTGCAGAGGCCTGCTGAGCACCAGGGTATTAGCAGGAGAGAGAGAGAGAGAGAGAGAGAGAGCATGTAAAAACATGAAAAGATGAGAGCTAGACTGTAAAAGTGCAGAAAGATGCAAGATTTTAAATGCTAGAGGGCTAGGAACGGTTCATTGGATGTGAAACAGGAAATAGTTCTGCTGGACAGGAAGCGTTATATAGCAGGGTCAGAAATGATCTACGGTTTAGGGCAAAAATTCCAACTGAATTTTCCAAAAAAAGATATTTCATTAGTAAACGTTAAATTCCCTCTGTTTTCTTTTATCTATGAGTCTGTTTTATTAACATAATATTTCATTTTAAACTAAAAATGTATAGATTCAATTCTATAGAGTTATGAACTCTGCAGTGATCTGTAGCCTTCAGATGATCAGATATGATCAGATACTTTATCATACATCACTGCAAAAAACATTTATCACATCAACTTTTGTATGATCTGATGAATCTGGTTAATGAAATATTGTTTTGTCAATATATTTATTTATTTGAATCACAGACCACCTGGAACGCTGGGAAGTGTGTATAGACGGATAAAGGAGGATAAGACACAGCAGCTGCAGCATTCAGGTGATTAAACAGAGTTTTTTACTGTAAATGTAAAAAAGCAGGAATCTGAGATCGGCAGCGCTATAGAAAACAACAGGCGAACTAAGAACAGCTTGACACCAGGAGAAAACGAGACGAGGATGGGCGCTCTTGCGTGCGCAAGCCGAGGAAGACTTTCCGCTCCATCATCATCTTTTCCCACGTTTTCCTCGTTCTTGCTGCAGAGCAATAATAGTAACAATAATAATGCATTAAAAAACAACTCTTGAAGTGAGAGGAATGATGGTTTTGAAGTCTCACGTTGAGTCAGGGTTAGTCTGGTTAACGTGGTCTAGTTAGCCTCTGCTGGTAGATATTGTAACTGCAACCAGTATCGTCCAAACCATCTCCCTCTGTTACTCGCTATTCTAGTCACTATGCATTCTGTTTTTTTTGCAAGCAATGTATTAATATAATACAACAATACAATATAGTATTAAAATATGTTATAATATATTTAACATCACCTGTTTTGCACCTGTCTCAACCCTTATCTTATGCTGTTCTCTTCATTTATTTTGGTGTCTTCTCTCATTGGTTTTAATGTAAAGCTGCTTTGCAACAATTGTATTTGTGAATTGTTTTATTTTCTGAATGCCTGGACTTGGTTAGATAATGTCATGGGCTACCCAACGGCGCCCCCTGTCCATCATCAGACTAATTCATCCATTTCTTCACTCTTTCTCTCTCTCTTTCTGCTACCTCTCCATCTAATCTTCCTCTTCTAGCCAGTTATACCCAAACGACAGGCAGTAATCTCCCGACAGGCAGAACTAAACTATATGAAGGCAGTACTGCAGATAACACAGGCAGGTTATGAGAACTCAGATGCTGGCTAGTTTGAGTCTCTGCAGCTCATCAGAAGACAGCAGGGCCTGCCTTCAACTTAATTAGCTTCCCCTGAGATCTTCCTCTGACGGCATCAGGCTGAATGAACGCGCATTTGCGTGCATGTGGGCGTGCGACAGAGAGAGAGACAGAGAGAGAGAGAGACGGAGTGTGCAGACCATGTCTGGTCAAGTAAACGGAAGGAGAAACACCATTATCAGTCCATCACATTTGAAGGGACGTCTCTCCCTGCAGTAAAAGGGGTCTCGAGTGGTCCTGACATGGAGGGAGAGCGAGGGAGGCAGGTCTTGGCTCACATCTAGTCGTGCAGCAGGAGGTGCAAAGGAGGGGATGGAAGATTTTCTCTGTCTATCTGTGAGATGAGTCAGAGGGTTTGTTGTGCCTCATTTTCTGTCTCGCTGGAGCATGGCCTTCTGCTGCGGAACTGCGCTAACATGTTGGCAAACAACTTCACACAGTATACGGTAGCACTACCAAACACTGCGCCAAAGCACCGCATACAATTTCAAAACACATCATTTGTAAAGTAGCACATGTTTGTGGATAAACACTCCTGTTGTTTTTGGAGGAGCAGTCCTGTGTACCTGCATTGTCCAATCCGGTTCCCAAAAGGCCACTGTCCAGAGTTTAGCGCCAACCCTATTTAAACACACCTGAATTAGATACACAATGTGCAGAGTTGGAACTAAACTCAGGACAACGGACTTTTAGAACAAGTATTTGATACCTCAGCTGTATATTAATCAGGTTTTAAAGACATCGACAGCTTCTACAACAGCTATGTTATCTAGTTAACCAATCAGATTGTAAGGTTGTTAATGGTTAAGCCTATTTCACAAAACTGCCACTTTACAGAGAAAATAAAATGACTTGTGGGTTAATATATTAAACAGTTTCTTTCATAAACTTTCATACTACACATGGGAATCAAACCTGTGAACTTTGTGTTACTAACGCAATGCACTACCAACTGAGCTACCGCACCATGTGTTTGGCGAAGGCCCAAATATATGTGATATATTATGAAAATATATGTAGTTTTAAAAGATTATCTCATGATAATGTGAATAGGAGCATGTTTCCATCCAAATGCTAAATAATCTACACTGAACCGAAACCAAACCGCAGCTATGGACCACTTATCTCGAGTCTTCTGACGTCATTGTATTTATTAAACAGAAGGGGTAGTTTGCAGGCCGGTCTCAGCATGTGAGTCTCACCTACATCAGCCCTTAAAGATTGTTTCTGTTCTTTCATGGAGACATTGCAAGAGATTGCAATAGATTATACATATAGGCAACACTGCTGCGCTTATATTTTTATGGTTATGTGTTGTTTCAGCACCCACCAAAAATGTCAAATCAGCAACCTGCCCTTCTTGGCAAAATTATGGTCGCTGTGAAGGCCCGATAACAGTGTTTGTGTGTGTAGTTTTAATAAACAGCTGTGAGTATTCTGGTATCCTGAACTCTCTGAATAAATGCTACACCCCTGCTGGTCCACCGGTGCCCACAGAGTCTGCTGTTCCTGCTGTGACCCCATGGATAACTTTGTGGTGACCGCAAGCATTGCTGATTGATCATTAGAGAGGGTGTGGGGGGGCCGCCACCCATATATAATGCCAAGCTGCCAAGTTGAGCAGATGGCACAACTCAGTGCAAGCATGCATTAGTCTCTCTCTCTCTCTCTCTCTCTCTCTCTCGCTCGCTCGCTCGCTTCATGTGTTTATCAGTAAACATAAAGGGCATTAAAGGCTAGAGCAGTACAAATAACTAACATATATGCCAGCTCTACTTCTAATATTAAAATAGTTCTGAAGTAACTGTATATAAATAACTTGTGTCCAAACACATACAGTTAACTATCTGAAAATGGTTGGTGAAGGTTTTAACCGGGTCAGACGGTTATTCAAATAAAGGGTTCTGATATTTTCCACACCCCACAGTGCTAATGTTTACACCGTGTGTTTACTACAGACATGAAAATGTTTCATTGTTCGTGTCGTATTTGTCTAATCAGACTGTGTTTGTTGCGGTTGTTTAATTAAACATTTACAATAAACACATTCTGATTAAACAAATATTGCAAAACGATTGTGTTTCTGCTGGAAAATCCCAGTTTTGAATACTGCCCATGTTTTAAAACACACAGGATTTTTCTAGTTAGTTGGTCATATCAAATTTTTACAGGCAGTTATTGCAGAAATGCATATTATTTCTACATGTCTGCCCACTTTTGTTAACCGCATATGCTTGCGGTCTTTGATTAACCAGCCGCAGCATCGCAGCTGCATCAGCCGTGGTCCTTTGTTGATCAGAAGTACGTGTTGATCACTGCCAGACGCAGGCAGGCTTGTGTAAGCATCTGTGCTCACTTCCAGTGCTGGCATGGTGAGGAGTGCTTGGCACAAATGAAGCCGGTGTTGATACAGTTGTGGAGGGTGAGCGCTGCAGGTTCGGTCACACCAGAGAGGAGCGGAGCAGTATGGGTAGCATGAGGTCACTCGACCGCTGCCCATTCATCAGCCTGCGCCACCAAACCCCATAGCTCCTCTGTCACCTTGACAACAGCCCACAGCAACCTGCCCTGCATGAAACCCAGCTATTGATTTCCTTTGCTCGTTCTCGCTCTATGTTCAGTCATTCGTTATTTCACCCTCTCTCTCTCTTTCTGTCTCTTTTCCGCTCCACATTGTCCCTTTTTGTGTTTCTAGCTCTTTATGCTATCAGCACAAGCCAGGGTTTTCTTTGTTGATTTGGGATCAGTTCAAATTAAGAACAAACTGTGGAGGAAATATTCAGGGCTGGACCAACGCTCTCTCTCTCTCTCTCTCTCTCTCTCTCTGTGTTTGTCTCTCTCTCTCATTCAATCTCTCTTGGTTTGGCTCCAGGTCTGAAGTCAGTCTGACATGACAGGCAGGAGAGCACTAAGAAGTGGCATTACCAACTGAGGGCACTGCGGCATTTCGGATGGAAAGCCACTAAGGGAGGAAATGGGGGAGTCTAATATTGGAAAGATTCCCTGTTAATGGAATGGGATACACTCTCATCACTTGCAGCAGTGCACATACTTACGCACACACACACCCAACACATACACACTCACACACACACACACACACACACTGACACACACACACACACACACACACACACACACTGCTAAATGAGGAGCACATTTTAGCAGTAGGATGATCCTGCCTTGATGTAACAGTGAGTGCTACAGAAGGTCATTTCCTCCCACTGTCATACGGCTGCACACTTCCTCCACAACACTGACCTTTGGTGCACTCGGATTCCCGCCCCCAGTCGGACCCATTCCCTGCTGTTCTTAAGAATATGACACTATTTAATTATTGTGCCAAATACTCCAGTTATATACAGCTGATAATTCTTGTGCTCATTGTGTGAATTGTCTTCAGATATTTATTTTTGCCTATTTGTTACAGTATGTTTTGTAATACATAATGTCTATCTATCTGTCTGTCTGTCTGTCTAAGATGAAAAGAATGAAAGGCTTTACATTGATGAAAGAGAGTTTGCATTGATAAAGCACAACCGTAGCTCTCTGTCTAGTTTCAGTCAGTGAATTCACAGGTGCTGCCCCCCTGCTGATGCATTCGGACGCATCGAGCTGAAGACGCTTGGTCACATGACCATATCAGCTTTGTGGGCATACAGATCAATACATGACTTGTAGGCAGCAGGGTGTCTACGGCACGGCGTGCTGAGCTCAGAGTGTTATAGGTTAATGTACATTTGCTTTTCTCGCAGTGGCATTGATTTACATCGGTGTAACATGAGAGAAACGTACAACTGTTGCCCAAATGCAACAGCGCACGATTGTCCTGCTCGGGGACAGACAGAGACCGTGTAGACGAGACTGTCAAAACTGTGAAAGTGTGCCCTTGCGTTATGACCTTTTCCTCTTTCGTTATTATCGAGCGCCCATCTCCCCTTTACTGGAGCACCAGTCGTCTGGGCTGCCCACTGCTCCACTGTCATATATCCCGGCTCATGGATCTTTATTAAATGTTAATCAGCCTTCTACAGTCTCAGCCTACAAGGTTTTTCTCTTTGTCTTTGCAGGTTTGCTCTCCTTTGTCTAGCTCTCATTCTTTCACAGTCTGTTTGAGAGTATTGGTCTCTGTGAGAAACGTTCATATTTTGTTGTTTGTTGTAAAGTTGCCAGATTGATTATTTTTCAGCTTCAAATTCACCATAATGAAGAATCATCTTGCCCCAGAGATATGCTTAACATTGGCTGCAGCAATGACCAACTTAGACTGGTTAAAATGTACAGGCTGGTATAGATGGTAATGTTGTTGTGGTGCTAGTTATAGCTGTCAGACTTGGTTAGCCCCTGCTGGTAGATGCTGTAACTACACCATCTGGGGACATACACCATTTGGTTGCCATTATAAACTTAATGTGTACTCCAACCATAAATAACTATACATTTCCATAAAACATATACATTGCAAATATTTAATTATATTGCAGATGTTTTAAAATAAACTTTGGGAAATTGTGTCCCAGCTAACAATTTGAAGTTGTAAGAATGTTTCCATATCATATGTTAAAAACATTTAATGTTATTTTAACATTATTTAGTAGCATTCAAAATGTCAGTTTTTTTTTGGACACTATATTAACATTTTTGCTTGGGAACAAAATGTTTTGATTCTGTAATGTTTTTAAAACATTCCACTAACTACATAAAGCTAACATTTTTGACAGCTATGATGTATAACATTAGGAAAAGCGTTCCATTACGTACAGCATTACTGCAAGAACTTTTTGACAACATTAGCCAACATTCTGAGAACGTTCCCTGTTAGCTGTGTGAGGGCCGGAGACTGCACCAGTGTGCTGGTATTTTCATCAAAGGTTTCAGGTCTTACTCAAACTCGACCAGCCAGCTGGACATAAACACCATTTACGTCACCATCATTCACAGCTTTTGTGGCTCTGTGCCCTCCAGCTCTCCTCTTAGTAACTTCATTTCCTGGTGTATTTTGAACCACCTCCAAGCGCGATGTTGTTAAATTCTCGGCCAGATGACCGAATGAGTTATTTCGAGGGATGCGTACACCCACTCGCCATCAGCTCTATTCTACTGTTTTACCTCAGCTAATCATTCTTTCATGTACTGCTAATGGTTTTGATTACGCTAGCTAAGATCTTTTTATTTTCCAAGTGATTAGCCTGATTCTGAACTGATTTCGCTACATGAAATTGCAGTTTCATTTACATCAATCGTGTCTTATAGAAGAATAATTGTGTAGCGCTATGGCGCTTTGCTATTAAAAGCGTTTGTTTTTTATGTTAACAAATGGCTGTTTATAGCAAGACTTCCACAAAAAAGACTGATTCTGTTGTATTATTATATATAGCAGTTGTGTTATGCTAAAGATGTCTGTGTCTTTAAATGTTAGAGAGCGAGAGAGAGAACATGAGGGCGAGAGAGAGGGATCAGGGATGGTGTCGCTGCAGGGCTCCAGGGATTGATTGATGGCAGCCGTATTTACGCCATCAGGTTCACTGTGTGGAGCCAAAATGGCTGCCTGTTCCCACCGTGAGTACAGGCACCCCCCGCTGCCACAGCGGGCTAAAAAGCACACTGACTTAGAAATATAATGAAAAAGAAATATGAGCAAAACTCACATTTTAGAGATGGAGAGAAAGAAGAGGAAGATTCTGTGACTTCGTGCAGTTTTGTACAAGCTACCTGGAAGTGTTAGAAGATAGTTTCAGAAGACGGTAGGTTTACACTGAGGTCTGCAGAGCTTCAGTTATGTAGATCTATTCAGTCTCTCGAGTTCCATCACATTCACTGCTGTATCAGAAATGAGGCCTATGTGAGGGAGAACAATCACAGAGAAGAATCAGAGAACAATGCCGGTCCTGTGGTACACACAAGAGAATGGTATTTATCAGTGGTTGCTCTTTCATAGCTCAGTGGACTAAATGGAGATCTCAGTTATGTTTATTTAGAGTACCAGATTAATTCTCAGTATGTTCTTTCCCAAAATTCCTTTAATGGACCAAAACAGAAATAAATTCCCAAATGTTGAGTATATATTACGTGTATAGAGCTGTAAAATAATGTGGATAGCATCCCTGCACACAATTTTAGGTTGTAACAATGTTTCCTCTAATGTTTCCAATAAGTAACAAAAACGTTAAAGATTTGTCCAGTTTTTAAAATGTTGTATCAATATTTTATGACATAATATTAAAAATATGACATAAATATGACACAATATTAAAAATTATGTCCAGATTTGTCCAGTTTTGTCCACTTGGACAAAAAATGTCCAGTTTTTTAAATGTTGTATCAACATTTTATGATATATTATTAAAAATATGAAATAATATTAAAAAAAGTACTGCTAATGTTACTGCAAAAAAAATGTTTTAATAACATTAAGAGAACTTTAAGAAAAAGTTAGCCAACAGCCTGAAGTTGTTATCTGGGATAATTTGGTCATTTGATAAGAGTTTGAGGTCATATTATAATCTGACTTATGATCGCAGACTTTATTATTTGAGTTTTATTTAATTGTATTCCTATTTATTTTTTATGTTTGGAGACATTTTGAGCTTCTACATTAAGCAGAGACACGTGTAAGATTACTGAGGTCTTTCTGCTCAGGAGAAACATCTGTGCATCACAATGCCATTTCATTTTCATGTTTGTGTAGGAACATGTAAGATATCAAAAAACCTTGTCTGTGATTTTTCAGTTGTTGGGGCAGTTAAGCTAAATTCTGATTTAAAACTAAAAACCTGTGTGAAACTGACATTTTTTTTATTCATAGATGAACTGTAAACACTCAAAATAAATGTTGCTCTGCTTGTGTGAGCATCCTGACCGGCCCGACACAGCAATACTGGCTCAACCGATGCTAATCTTCTAAACTCCTTTTGGTAAGACCAGCGGTGCAGAAACGACACACTTCAGCTTTAACAATTCGGCTGAAGTTGTTCCCGTCTGTGTTCCACCGTTCCAAGCTGAAGTCTATACAAACTGAAAGTGCAGCAATGAGAAGAGTTTCCTGTCATCAGTATTCCTCCTGTGGGGCTTCCTAGCCGCAGTTCTATGGTTATACTGCAGTTAAGCTCTCTCTCTCTCTCTCTCTCTCTCTCTCTCTCTCTCTCTCTGTGACTGTCGGTTTGGGGGTGGGAGAAAAGGAAGTGACCTACATAGCACTGTTCCCTCGCCTCAGCTGTCTTTTGCATTTCAAGGGATAATGAATAATTTACAGCTCCTCTCCTCCCGTGAAAACGTGACAGCCTTCAATACAATTAACGAATTTAACAAGCCCCTGTGACAATCAGTGCAGTGCCACTCAAAGGACCCGGATACAGGCTTTGGATCCAGAAGCCTGAGGCGCATCAGTGAAAAAAACAGAAATATGAGTGCCACAGGTGAGACTTTATTGGAGCAGCTCACAGGAAGCACAGTGGGGCTGTGCGGCACACAAACATCTGAGAGGTTTTTACTATTCAACACAACACCAGCCAGAGTGGAGCAAACGCTTTATATCGCAGCTACAGGAGACTCTCTAGTCTGCTTTTGCGAGCAAGCCTTGTTTGTTTCTGTGTATGCATTGGTGTCATCGTCTGGAGCTACGAGAAACATTAACAGGCTTCACAGTAAAAGATAAGAATTTATGTTTTTGTACCTAGATGATGTGCCTTTAGCTCTGTGACGTTTCTGTAGCTCAGCGCCGGTCTCGTAGCACAATGATGTTGCTGTAGCTCA
>JBAJNP010008738.1:0-19601 GCA_036877545.1 Yasuhikotakia modesta
AAGAAAGGATGTACTCAGCATTTGTTCTCCAACATTTTTTACACAAAAATAGTATCCTTTAAAAGAGACGTACAGTAGATTCATGTAACCTTTACCTGTGAATGTGCTAAACGACAACAAAGAAAGAATGTGGCATTCTACTGAAACTCAGGCATCTGTAGTTATCTACAGATGAGTACTGGCCTGTAAACTCCTCCTCAGCCTCATCACAACACTACCTATTCCTACTATCTTCTCTATACCTTCAAAGACAATCCCTGCGTGAAAACAAATGATCTCATTTAGCCAAAAAGTGTCTTCACACATGCAAACAATTGGCTTAAAAGAAGTAAAGTGAATGTAAAAATGTGAGGTAAATGCTCTTTTTCTCTCAAGCCACAAGCCACTTAAAGTGGTGGTTTGATTCAGATTCCAGGCAGTGTAAAAACCGACCTTGTGCAAGATAATTATACAGCTCTGGAGAAAGCCGGCTGTGCTGGGAACAGCCAACTCATCTGTTAGACAGTTACTCCTAAAACTGGTGTAAAACCGGCATTTTCTCTCCATAACTTTAATGTTCAAACTAATTTTTCAAACAAATGCTCAATTATTCAAATGTTCATCATGTTCAAACTAATAGTTAAAACTAACTGCTGAATTTTTCCAAGCAGCGTTAGAAGAACTTCTAAGAAAAAGACCAGTTTAGACCTACATGCTAGTTCATCCAGTTTGCATGGTAGTTACATGCTAGTTTATAATGGTTATTTGGTGCTGGTCTAGGTTGGTGCTGGTTGGCAAATAGCAATGCTGGACTTTTTAACTTCTTAAGGTCTATAAACTGCACTTGTTGACTATTTAAGTGTTTTGTATATGATTCCCACAGACAGACAAAAATCAAAGAAGAAATACTACAATTGATCTATTTGACAATATTCATATTCATAGGTGTGAAGAATTTTTGTGTGTTTTGTCTCATAGTTCATTAAACATTTAAGTAAATATGCCTTTTAACCCAGACAGCTTATCTTGTCTGGTGAGAACAGAATGACTCAAACAGTATCTCTTAATCGAACAAATTTACACCAGGTACCAAACATAACAGGTCATCTGTGTGAATGTCTCTCAGGCCACTAATCTGGGAGATCTCTTTAGTATTTCAGTTGTTTCTCTGTGATTGCAAGGACAGTAAACTGGACAACAAATAAAGACTTTTGTTATGTCTCCTGCTTCTCAGACTTCTCTCCTCAGAAATAAAATCTCCTCAGTCACTTGAAAATCACATCTCCACAGACGAAAAAATTATCTCTGGACCCTCAGAAGTATTGTCTACATCAAACATTGCTCAGATTTACTAAGATACAAACGTTTAAGATACCCATTTATTTTATAGCTGTGAAAAACTTTGGTTTTTCTTATGAACTTTTAGAAAAAAAAATATCTGCGATAAAGTTGATACATAGATGAAACATACTAAATACTTCATTATGTTTCATGAGATATGAAACAGCAACCATTAAAAAACTTTTTTTTGTCTTTTTTGTTATTATTTGTTATTTTTGTCTTAAAATGTTTCACTTCATATCTCTGTCTCCTTTATTGTTTAATAACATGCTTTATTTCAACCTTCAAAAACAAGATTAGATGTGTATCACACAACTGGAGTAAGTTGTGTGTTTTACAGAGCCTATCCTTAACAGGATATGAGATTACATCCCTTGAGCCTAAATATTTACTGTGTCTGCAATAAAGCCACAGAAATATTTACTTACACTTGCCCCAACCATTTTTTTCGGGGTGGGCGACAAGTTTGGCGAGAAAACAAGACTTTGTGAGGGGACCTCTGTTTGTGAGCTGAACTGACAAATTCAGCAGTCTGAGAGTCTTTGTCATGCTTAGAGAAACAGGGTGTGGACTTTGGACAGCTCATCAAGGTTAAAGTGGCTTGTGGGAAAACTATAAAACAACATGCTGTAATTTCCATTGAACTTCGACTTAAGAGTCATGTTTCCCCTGCAGGTTACCACATCACATTGACTGATACGCACCACAGCCTGGAATGTGTGTGGGGGTTCAATGTGACGACTTTCAGCAACCAGTGCTTGTAGTAGGAATTTGGCTTTATATCCAATAAGACCCTAAACAAATCACTAACCTAGACAATTAGGTTTACAAAAGTTGTTTGCAGAAGTTCCTCACTACATTCCTTGGTTCTTTAACTAAATGGCCCGAACTGAAAACATCAATGGCACTTACCCAGTACTGTCATCACAGTTTTAACCAACTTGACAGGTGTCCTCTTGCGATTCATAGATCCAGAGGTGTGAACCTTTATAACGGCTGTTTTCCTCATCACATAGATGTATATCCTCAGGTATATGGACACCATGATGAGAAACAGCACCAGGTTGGACACAGACCAGAAGATCAGGTAGCTCCGGCTGAAGATGGGAGCTAACTTGGAGCACAGGTCCAGACTGCAGATACAGTTCCAGCCCAAACTAGGCACGGTGCCCATGAATATGGAGATGCCCCAAACAAGGGCGATCAGCAAGGTCACCCTACGTTTGTTGAGGTTACTGTGAACCTTCCAGTTCATCACCGAGATGTAGCGTTCGAGGGCGATCACCAAAAGGTTGGACAGGGATGCAGAAAGGCTCGTGTCCAGCAAGCCCTGCCTAAAGAAGTAACCTTGAACTGTCAGTTCACGGGAAATCTTGCCCGTATTGAACATGAGATAGACATAAGCGATGCCAGCAAGAAAATCTGAGGCAGCAAGGTTGGACAGGAGATAGTAAAATGGGTAGTGAAACCTCCTGTTGGTGACCACAGCTGTGATGACCATGGCATTAGCCACCAAGATGAAGCAACAGCAAATAGATCCAGCACATTGAACCAGGATCAGCTGGGTTTGGTCCCAATCATCTGTGGTTATGTTGCTGTTGTTGTAGAAAAATCCCATTGGCTGGCCATGGTAGCAGCTGTTGTACTTTGCCATCTTCATACAAAACTACAAGTGTAGAAGAAACAGAAACAAAGTTATTTAACAGTTTAACCTGGTGGTTTGATTTGCACATTCATGTATAATATGTCAGTAGCTTTTGAATCATTCTGATCTTAAGTTTAGAACAAATAAACCTCATGTACAAATCACAACATTTCACGTGCATGTAAGTTAAATATAAATTTACCCATTGCATCAACGTTTTGTGTGTTATATGATCGAAAACAACACATTAAACGGTACGGTGATATCGAAAGCTCTCTTACCAGTAACAAAGACGACTCGTCAGGTTCTCAGTTTTTTCTCCATTAGAAATCTGAAGTCCAGCAAGACTGCAAGACGGAACGAGAGCCCAGGCAAACTTCAGGCTGCGGGTTGAATGTGGGTTTTAGGGAGGAGAACCAGAGGACTAGACTGTCGCTGTGGGCGTGCAGATACCGCGCACTGAACGTGACAATACCGCGCGCCGCAATTCTGCACATCAAGTGAACAAAACGTTTCAGTCATGCAGTTATCCAGGGAGAAAATAGTACATTTTGCGTTATAATAAAGTGTTTTATGTATCGTTTAATGTACGATGGATTGTTTTCTCGATATGACTCTTAAAGTCGCTTAAATGAGTCCATTGCGTAACATTGCGTAAGACTCAAGTGCGTAAAACTTCTTATTGTAAATATTTCAGACTTTTACTGTTTATAAGGAATGGTGTTTTCTTAAAGATAAATGGCCAAAGTATTACTGTGGCCCAGCGTTCACACTATACAATAAAACTGAAACATTGTTCAGGCTGTTGATTAAACCAAACAAACGCAAAATAACTTAAGATTCGTTCAATCCCCTGACAAGTTGTTTTATTTTGAGGGTAACTATTCAATTTATGCAGATTGTGGTTGTGTTTACATGCAAATCTTTCAACTTCATGATGAGTCAAAATGCATGTACACACGTACACACACACACACACACACACACACACACACACACACACACACACACACACACACACACACAGCAAAAAAAATGGTTTTTAAGGTGCATTAAAGTACCTTTAAAAGTTAAGAACCTCTAAACACACATACACAGACCTTTGTTTACTTTACAAATAGAAGTGACTTTTATTGTCATTGTTGCTGAATTTAAAGCACCAATGTAGAATTTAAAGGGCGTCTTTGGCACAAAACCTTGCCTTGATCATACAGACCCTGAGGACTAGTAAATCAATAATAATAAAAACATTTTCTCCATTTTACAACAATTGTCTGGAACAATTTAAAAGATTGCACAAGATGCATCACACATTTCCTGCGCTTGGCATTTGATCCATCAAACGCTTCATTATTTGGTCTTAATTGCCTCGTGAAGCACTTACTGGCATCTGTCGTTTCCCTTCCAAATGAAATTCTGTCAGCATGTTTAAAAAGCCCTCCATTCTTCTCAACATGAAACATGTATGCAAAGCAGCAATCACAAGGTCTTCCTTATTTAAACTGCAATATCTCTCCATTGCACTTTATAGTAAATAACACTAAACGTGTGATTTGTAAAGTTCATCTGATGAGAATGATGGTGTCATCTTTGAGGTCTCATCAACAAAATATAGGGGCACTGAGTTGCTATTGTAAAGCCTGGTGCGATCCTATAGCTCCTGTCAGTCTTGAACTACTATAGAGGGTACGCCAGGGTCACATGCTAAATGCATCACAAACTTGGCGACCAGACCACTTTTTGAAACTTTAAGTTTGAATTTTGACCTTAAATAGTATATATATTTTGGCAACGCTAGTCAATAATCTGTGCATGAACATGTCTCTGTTTTTATTTTGTGATATGTTGCAGTTTCTAGGAGAGGTGAAACTAGATATTCCTAAAGAAAGTTGATAGTTGTTAACTTCAAAAGAGAACTTTTGAGGTTGGTTTTGCCATACGGGATTGGCTACAGGAGTGATGTTTAATATCTGTGTATTGGTGACTCAAGACTGAAGGCAAGACTGACTGAGCAAGAAATTAATAAAGGTCAAATTAACCATAATACTGATTTGCAATTTGCTTTTAACTGGATTATGGTACATGGCACAACTGGATTACAAACATGGATCAATCATACAAATAATTTAAACCCCAATCACAGCATAATCTCTGTGGTTTAAACTCCTCAGCCTTAGATCGACACTAAGCTAGTTAGTGGCTTTTAACTTGATTTTAGACAGCATCAAATTCTATCCGAGTTTTCCCTATGAGGCATGCCGGTCACTAAGTGAGCAAACAATAAGTGCTTCTAATGGAGTTTGGTTTCAAATCTGCCCAGGATGTAACCAAAAACAATAAATGAGGCATAGAACAGTGCAATGAAGGCTGTTCATTGGACAGTCCCTCATCTTTTATCTCATCTTTCCCTGTTAAATTTTGCATTTTAAAACAAAGCAGTCAATTACTAATGGGGGATTTTTATCCTTATCCAAACTCTTGCTTGTTTATCATCGAAATTCCTGTAGGGCAAGGAGAAGCCATCTCGTTCTTTCCCCCCAGGATTTCTCTGTAATCAGCACTCGACTGGGTGTGTCCCTATTTCTCCTCCACCACTAATTCTATTTCTCATGCCACAGTGGGCTAACCTCAGTTTTGGAGGACGCACCGATGCCCTGAATCTGATGTTTAGGATTATATACCTTCTGCAGCAGCACAGCATTAGGGAAGGGTGAACGGTCTTCGTGTCTGCCCCTGAAGGCGGGAAACCCTACTTGTGGGCTATCAAAAAACCACTAGAGCTCCTTCATGGGGAAGTCTGTTGTTTGGTAACCCTGGTCAAAACAGAGAGGTTGATGTGTAGTAACGGCAGTTGTGAGATCTATTAACTCAATGTACCTGCTTGCATGTGCTGTAAGTTACTCTGGATAAAAGCCTCTACCAAACGCTTAAAGATGTTTGAGTCATAATAAAGAAACTTGGGCCATAATTTGAAGTCTGGCTGAATAAACCAGAATAAACTTCATATGTTTCACCTTTTGAAGAAGCTTTCGTTGAGATTGTTGCGATACCTTGATGATGAGGCATCTGTGATGAGGGCAGTGAAGATAAATGAGTCGAGATAAGCTCTGCTGAACAACCACGCCATTGTGTTCTGCTCAAACTCTGCAAACTTTTATGAACATGAAGTCCCTGTTGAGCAGAGAGAAGAGACATTCTTCCACCCGACTCAGATTATCAAAGTGTACCACCACAGAGGAAGAGGATGCAACAACATGAATTAAACCAACCTGTTTTTGAATAGAACTTCTGGTTGCAAATGCGTATATTGCCACCTACTGGGCACAATGAAACTCACTTTGATCACGAGTATTTTTCAGATTGATTTAATGTGATTCTGAAGGTACCTCCTGGAATATTCCAACAACAGAAGGTAAAGCTTAGGTAGATCTTTCCTGCAGAAAAGTGGGACCTGTAATAAGGCTGCTCAAATGTATCAAGCCATAAACTCTATTTATAGACTTGACATATGAGCAGTCTCTGACACGTTATTTATGGATAAACTTGTGGTCAAAACACAGGTTCACAACTGTGCAAATAGGCATGACCTCATTTGAATGTAAAAAGCAAATTTACCAGCAAATGTCTAATTTGCCAATAGAATGAAATCAGCAAGTGTGTTTTAAATGATTGAAAACAAGTTTAAAATATGCCCCCTTTATTTGGCAACATTTAGGAAAATACCAGAAAGTTGTAGGTCTTCTTTCAAACAAACTATAGACTACACAAAAAAACACTCAAATATTTCTGAATAAACATGTTAAATCATTCCCAATAATTGTCCAACAACTATTTTTTAATGCTTGTAAGGGGGGGAATCATTTATTGCCCCGTTTCTTGAACTGGAGTATTAAAGCTTGAATAGGTTTTCTCTTCAGGCACTGAGGTTCTTAAATCATCTGATGGCCCCTGGACCTGCACAAACAAAATACTTATTTTTAATCAATAATTCAGGAGCAAGAGACTGAAAAATGGCACATTTAACTATTTACTATGAAATGTAGTCTTCATGCACGGTGTATTTTTCACAATGCAAAAAATATAAAAATGGATTTTTGTCAGTGAAATAAAATTTCTAGTTGGAACAGTAATAACAATACAGTCTAAGACCATCAAATAACACAATGACACAATGATGATGCAAAGAACATTAACGAACATGCACTGGTTAACTGAACATTAACTACATTGCCCAATATATGGTGACTACAATGGTGGCAGTATAACCTTTAACCTGCAGTTTGTTGTTGTTTTAACAGTCCACATCCTTTTAGTGCTGCTGTATTTGAACTAAAGGAAAAAATCATAATATCCCTCATTCTTATAAAACAAGGTAACATGACACCACAAATGACATCACTACAAATAAAAGGATACTTTAGCCAATGAAATTGTTATTTACACACCTTCATGTTATTCCAAACCCATAAGATTCATCCTTCCGTGAAACACAGAAGTTTTAAAGAATGTTAATGCAGCTCCTTTATATATACACATTAAAAATGAACAAAATATGAACAAAATTGGAATAACAGGACGGTGAATAAATTATGACTTCATTTCCTTTTGGATAAACTAGTCATTGCATTGAGATGCAATGCAATGAAAATCAACTGATACTTACATCACTTGCTTCATGAGCACGGAGTGTTTTCACATCTATCTTCTGAGAGGGCTCAGTGCTGGTGGGCACATCGTCACTTCTGTCCTCAGTCTGAGCATCTTTCTGTTCTTCCTTGTCCTCAGAAGTTGGAATTTTCTCCTTTTCCTTCTTTGGAGCTTCGTCCACTGTAGGTTCTTCGCCTCCCTCGGCGCCGGGGATCTGCTCCTGACGCTGCTGACAGTCAACGTTGTCGTCGCCAGAAATGTTTCCTGTGTAGTGCAGGTTCTCGACCCTTATTGCCTGGACCTCTCCAGGCCTGCAAGCAAATGCATTTGGGAGGCTCATGCTTTGATCATCTCTATCTCCTGGCTGAGGGGTCCTGATTCCCTCCTGGTAAGGCTGGGGAGCATTAGCATCTCTTTGCCTAAAGCCCTGGTAACCCCTGTTTCTCACATAGTTCAGACGGTTGGCCTCCTGGTGCTCATGTAGGGGCTGTGGGGCATCACCTCCTGCCCAATCCTCATGCTCTCTCAGCTGGGGAACTTGGGGTTGTCCTACCGCAGGAGGTGGTGGACCCTGATGTCGTCCAAACCGGGGCCAAGGTAATGCATTTTGTATTGCAGCATGAGCACTTCCATACATAAACACCTGAGGAGGCAAATGTGTGATCAACTATGTTTCTTATCCCATGATATTCTAAAATAAATGTTCTTTAACAGCTCTTACAATGATAGCTCCACCAATCATTAGAAGAACAGGTATCTGGAGAGTAACTGGGAGATCTTTCAGCAAAGCTCTGAGGAACTCGCTGATGCCCTGCCCAATGTGCTTCAGTGGATCTGTGAAGAAGCTGGTTATGGTGACTGTGATAGCCTGGGAAACACAAAACGCTTATGTATGAATTTCATATGTGTGGATTTGAGTTTCAAAACATCTTTTCCAAGATGAATTTTTGGAAACAAGAAGAAATAAACCTTAGTGGGTGGTACAAGTAAAATAGGGTTCACCAGCAGGACCTCATAGTACTTTTTGCAAGGATCATCTTGAAGAGTCCATGTGTGTCTATACCACTCTGAATCAGCATAAAAATAACATATTAACAAATATACTAGCAATAATAAACAAAACTAAAAATTGCGGGTGTCATTAAGAAATAATGTGAAGAGTATATGATCAAAATGTATTTTACAGTGGAACACAAAAGCAGAATTTTTGAAGAATCTTTACAAAGATCTTTAAATACAGTAGAAGTTCAATGACCATTAGTTGCCTTTAATTTTCATTCATACACAAAACTAATCACTCAGATGTGCTGTAATATGGAAAAGGTCTACAATAATATTCTTAAAGAATTCTCCTTTTGTCCTCCATTAAGAAAAATGACAGCATATAGGTTTGGAATGTATGAAGCCCCTTAGGGGAGGGAGAAACTGTTTAGTGTTTTCTCATAATATGCAAAACATGCAACAAAAGAATGAGAAACTTTTGCTTCATGTTCCCTCAGGGGATCAACAGGAATGACCAAAACACAAAATACTTAAACAAAATACTTAACAAAACACAAAATACCTAACAAACTGTCTTTCCAGTCCATTTGTTTCACCCCGGTGCATTTCTCGTTGACTCTCTCCAACTGTATAACACTCTTCTGGTGGTCAGCAAACGCAAGCTAGCAAAAGAGAAGTGTTTTAGCAGGGTTTTCCTAATCTATTTGCAATAACTTTTACACCGGTGTATTAAAAATATCATGGTGTAATAGATCACCAGTGTTGTGTACAAGATTCTCTATCAACATCTATTAATTTATTAATATGATTAATAATATTAATATAATATATTACTATAGTTATTATTAATATAATTATCAAATAAACAAAAATTGTTACCATATAAAGATGGAACCAGTTCCAGATCAAGCTAATAAAAAAGCAGACGGCAAACATTCTTTTGAACTGGATAAACCAGGAAACTGACGACCACATTTCAGTAGCAATAACCGCTGTGACAATCAGAACACACAATAAAATCTGCAGAAAATAAAAGTTACAAAGTTAGAATAATAAGATAGTAAATCTTATAAAGATCTTATAAAGGGGTGGCTAGTTTGATTTGGACAACCACATAGCAATGCACTAATAACCAGCAAAGAACAACTTTGAACAGCCAAGTCAACACCATAGCAACTCCCCTGCCACGAACCTACTGAACAAACACTAGGACTTCTATAAAACTGACCTTAACGACAGTATCCAACTCGACGTAAAAACTGTCTTCGAATCGCCACTTCCAGATTTCAGGGTCATGATATTTGAAGTTCATCAGAACTTGACTGAGACCTTCGTCAATGGCTCCAGTGGTCCAGTCTTTATCTTCTTTCAAGAGCTTCTGGAACTCGGCCACTGTTTGCTTGGACAGTTTAACCTCAGCATCATAATGCATCACTGTATTTCCATCATCCGGCTACACAGGCAAAAAGGCAAAAGTATTGCAACCTGCTGCAGTTTTATGCATGATGTTTGTTGCTCAAAGAAGGTGGATGGACATACCAATCCAAGTTTTCCAGTTTCTTTAAGGAGCTTGGAAAGGAAACGCTTGAATACTGGAAGACATGTTGGCTGTTTAGAGCCTGTGTCTCCCTTTTTTTTGTGCTCTTCAACCTACAAGAGAAAGAATGAATAAAGATTAATATGTATTAATCTTATTATCACATTATCTTTAGCGCTAAATGACAAACAAAAACCCAACTGGAATTGTAAGTCTCAAAAAAGATGATTCATTTAAATGAATGTATGATTTATGGTGTGAATTGTGAATAAAAACAGAAGTCATTTAGTAAGTTCACTCTTTAGATACTGTTTTGGGCACAGAAGACTCACAGTACATCTACTGGAGTATTTAAGCTTTACGTATGTTTCTTATAGTTTTCATTCACATAAATTATTAACCACATAATTGAAAACAAACAAACCCTTATATAAAAGTACCTCATGGTTGTACTGTTGCAAATTGGTGGCACCTGAAAATAACTTAAAATAATACAGGGGAGCAATATTTATCACCTCTTTCTGCAAAATATTGAGTTTATTGGTGCACTCTGAGACATCAGGACACTGTGACACTTCACAGGATTCTGGGGTAAGTTCTCGTCCCTTGGTTGGAACATCTGGGAAACTTGCTGTCTGTGAAACACAAGGTCAGATTCATAAAAATGGTTAAAAAAAGCTAGTTTGCAAGTCCAAGGTTTCGCTTGCGTTATGAGTGTGACCACAGTCAGCGTGTGACTATAGGGAATTTCACAAGTGTAATGTTGACAAGTTTACATCAATTGCATACGGTTTTTGAAGTATGTAAAGTCATGTAAGGGATTTTAAGGGATTGTAAACACGATCAAAGGAGTAAGCTGTAAATAATAAATAGGTCATATAGAGTAACAACATCCGCTCACCTCCGTGGGTTTCCTCATGCGCTTAGCTGCAGGGTCATAATTCAGCATGTCGTACGGATCGATCCATTCGTCCGTATTCAGTTTAATCTTCGCACAAACAATAACAGAAAGTCCACAAATAACAAACAAACTGCGGAATCCAAACGACGAACAGATCGGCAATCTCATGATCTCTCTTTTCAAGCAATGCCAAACAGTCAAACTGCAAAAAACATCGTCGAAATCTCGATTTTAATAACCTGAATACACATCGATACAAGATACACCTCCGTCACGACAAGTTACTGTATTGTAAACGTAAAGCTAATTTTCTATAGCACCATAAACTACGGTAAATTTACATAAACGAGCTGAGAAACGTCACGGAAATGTAACATTTAACGGGTTATTTCACGACATAACAATCGTAAACAGGCCCGACCTCCTGCAGTACAAACAGATGCCAAACCGAAACTAACGCGCTTCTTGTTCTTCTCCTTTAAATAGCCGCTTAGTCTTTATGCGCATTAACGCCCCCTAATGCACAGGACCTGTAAGTACCTATTCAAGGTACACATATTTGTATCAGGACTTGCCTTCCCCTGGGATCGAACCCACAGCCTTTGCAGTGTTAACGCAATGCTCTACCAGTTGAGCTAACAGGAAGGTAGAAGCATTTATTAGAATATACTGTATACTGTATTCATGTATACAATGAGCGCCTCTGAAATTACACATTATTTTAAATGCAATTATGTATAGAATAAGATAAAACAAACAAAACAAAAAATAATACCAATATAAAGATTTAAATCACCACCACAGACACTTGTCCCAAAAACATTTACTCGTATAACTTCATTAAAAGATTTAGGAAAATAAGTTAATATTTAATGTTACATGCGAATGTTAATGTTGGCATTAATAACAAAGTATCTGAAGACTTTTTGAATGCTTTCACATGTTTTATTTGGTTTTGTGTAAACTTTTAACAGTTGTTCATTAAGTGTAATACCACACAGCAAATGGGAATGATGGTAAGATAATTTAAAGTATGTGAATGAGCGATAACTCCCTCAGCATCAATAGAAAAAGGTGCTAAACTTGTGTGCAAACGTGATGCATATTAGGCATGTAAATAAACACATTAGACAAAATGACAATCCAAAATAAAACTATTCCTAAAAATGCATACAGAAATGTCTTAACATACACAGTCATGACTTTACAATACATCTATTGTCCCAATTCACAGCATGATTGTTTATTTACATTTATTTAAATTAGATGAATGTTCAATAAAAAAAGGGTGAGGATGAAAGGGTGGGATGATGTCAGTTTTAACAGGGTCTGAATGTTTGTAGTGCAGTGTGTTATATACAGCTGTAACTAGCTTGTGCTTTAACTAGCAATTAGGCATATACAAAAAGCTCATATTTACAAGACATTCGGTTAACTTACAGACAACATAACCTCAAGGCACAATTTATCTCACATTTTCAGAACAGTTTCATTCACTTAAAATAGCAAAAAAGCTACAGGTGCCATTTTTTTGTTTGCAATAACGTCATTTTTGTGCACGGCGACATTTGACAATAAAGCTATTTTCTTTCCAGTAGACATGCAATTACAAATTTATATGTGACCCGGATTGAGAACAGGAAAGTCAATTGATTTCTGTTTTCTTTTTGTACAGTAATAGATACAAACAAACACACACTGAAATACTCATATTCACCCATAACTCATATTCACCCTTCAAGATGACTGAAGTGTATTTATTACTTGTACATTAAGGCTGATATGCCCATAATGTGACTGTCTTATCGGCTGAAGAGGACAGGAAGGAGAGGTCTCTAGTGTGCCATCGACACTGGATCACTTTATCGGCATGTTCTGCCACTACTGTGACTGGCAGAGTTTTGGTGAGATCCCCTGAAGTAAAGCAGGCAAAATGAACAGTTGTTTTTGTTTAAATAAAACACATTTTTAAAAGTTACAAATAAAACACTGAAGAAATGGATTAGATGGATGCATTTTCTGTTAAACATATGACTTTCTCATTATGTTGGCTCATAACTGGGACTGCCGGTTCGAATCCAGCCTTGGTCATGACCTTATCCTACCGAGTCTCCATCAAAATTTATTAATTAGCTTAAATAATAAAATGCAACATAAGTGATATATTTGATAAATAACAAGTGATCAGTTATGCTACATACATGGTGGATATTAATTGCAAGTTTAACATTTAAATGAAATACATGTAACATCTACATAAACTGACATTTTTAAACAAGAAGGACCGTTCCTGCACAACCTACCTTGAAGATCAGAGATCATGACTTTGTTGTCATAGGAACCTGTGAGCAGATAGTGTGCTCCAGGAGAGAAGCGGACAGAACGGACGTCGCTGGTGTGTGGGCGGTACGCCTGGACCGTCCGCCCACCTCTGATGTCATAGAGCATGCAGCGACAGTCCTCCAATCCGGTGGCCATGAGCCGCCCACTGGGATCCACTGCCACTGAAGCCACAGCACTTCCTGTGACTAAATCAATGCCGAAAACATACCGTTTATATTCTACAGATCTTTATTCTACATGATTCATGAACGTATACAAATGTATTATTTGTTTGTAATTATGTTTGTAATTATGTCATAAAATGAAGGTAATAACTTCCTCAGTCTCTGAACTGTAATAATATTAACCAATAACATCACAGCCCACTTTTCTTAATCCAATGAAATGGCAATGTATAAAATCAAGTCCCGTCCCATGTTGTTTCTAGCCAAATGATTGGGCAGTAGGACAGACCTGTTCCTCCATGCAGAGCCGTCCCCACAACCTTCACACAGCTGGGCACACGCAGGTCCCAGAACCTCACCGTCTTATCCTGAGAGCCAGATGCGATCATCCACCCACCCCATGTGTACAGAGACAATATGTGGCCTGCAAACAGACAAGCAAGGACATACAATGCAAAGTTGTGTTATGGAATCACACCATTCATGACTGTGTCCATGTCCATCTGAACGATGTCTTCTAGTCAGAGTGTGTGTGTTCTTGTTTTTCTACCATGTACCCACAAGGATACTAAAAGTGACACACACGTACATTGTGGGGGCCAGTGTTAAAAAAGTGTGCATGGACCTGTGTGCGGACCTGTGTGTGCGTGTGGACGGACCTATGTGTGTGTGTTGACCTGTGTGTGTGTGGACCTGTGTGTGTGTTGAGCTGTGTGTGTGTAGACCTGTGCGTGTGTGTGTGTGTGGACCTGTGTGTGTGTGGATATATACCTGTGTGTCCACTGAGCGCATGTAAGCCTTGTCCTCTCTGGCAGTCAGTGGTGTAGATGTTACAGTCTCCTGCACCAGCACTGATGAGGATGGCACCTCCACTCTCAGGGCCTTCCATAAACGCCAGGTCTCTGATGGTCCCGTCATGCATGCTGAACTCCAGATCTGGCCCTGCAGTCAAAACACACACAGACTAAAAAAAACACCCAGCGCTCAATTTATTTACACATCAAATAATCAATATTTCATGTCCATTTATTAAAGTAGGATGGCTAATGCGGATGCAATAGGCATAGTAATATAGTTGATACTGTTTAAGTGAATATAGATTATACTGTAAATATCTTCACAGGCCCACAATTAAGTTCCAATGTAACTCGATACTTGTGCATTACATCTGATTGCCTTACGTGTCTTTAACATTACCTGTAGCATTGCAGGTATCTGCGTTGAAGGGGAGAACTTTGACGTATTTGTCATTGGAGCCCGTGGCCAGCAACTGCCCGCAGGGACTCCAGGCCACGCAGTAGATGGAGCCTTTGTGATGTTTGATGCGTTTGAAGCAGATCTCAGGCTGTTTTACTGGTCCTGGAGCACTACAAACAGAGATTGTTCAATGCAAAACTGTGGTAAAACACATCCAAATTGGGTATTATCCAGTGTGCTGTGTGTATAGCTTAAATACATTGTGCTCGCAACACCAAGGTATGGGTTCGAATTCCAAGAAACACATAAATTCATCAAATGTTACTGAAGGACTTCCTTTTAAATAAAAGTGCCCGTTACAAAATTACAATTACATATTATAACAATTAAACTTTCCAACAGTGCAAATGTACCTAGTTTTAAGAGACTGTGGGTAAGTGCAGACACGCAGGGTTTTGGAGTTTGAACCCACTGCGTAGAGGGTCCCAGAAGGGTGAAAAGCAACGGCCCGCACAGCCTGCGTGTCCTCCAGCGTCTGCACTGCGACAAATGGAGATTTGGGCTTTTCATCCTGAAACACGCTGTCATGGTATGTTAGCATTAGAAGAGAGATGCTCACAAAGACACACATCAGTATTGTTTAGTTTTTTTATGTTGTAGGTCCTAATAAAATAATGTGATAAAATTGAGGTTAGTATTGCAGATATTGGTTTCTGAAAAAGCTCCATACTGCCAGTTAGAACAGTTAGGTGATCATGCTAATCATCTGACACAAAGATTTGGGAAATGGACGTCACCTCTGGTTGACCAGCACAGGAGATTCATCCAGTGATGGGACCCCTCGCCCTCCTCCCTTCTGAGGGGTGCTGCTGACCACCGATGCCTTGTTCATTCCAGTTCCAGCTTCAGGAGTCTGTTTTCCAACCACAGCAGCCGTCTCACCGTTACACTGCTGAGCCAAAGCCTGGACATCTTCTCCCAGATCTTCCATGCCCACATTCAGTTCCTCCAGCTTCTGAATGGACCTTCACAAATGATCATGAAAGTGAAAGTAAAAACTAGTGCACGACCTTTGCACTAATATAAGGCTGATATTTAGTTAATGATGTTAATGAGTTTAAATAAGTTAAATGAAATCAAAGCACATAAAGACAAAAAATAATGGCTTTACTTTTACTAATTTTCCTTCTCAAATTACTTACACATATGCACCCATATAAAATATATTTTTGTAACTATAATTGACAAAACTATTAACCTTTTACACCATTTATACTACTATTTTATACTATACTATTAACCTTATACTATTATTAATTAATAGTAATTAATACTATTAATTAGCGTCATTAATCAATTCATTTAAAAACTTTAGATATACAGAAAAATTGCTGAAATAAATAACAATATAAAAAAAATATCAGTCTAAAACAAAAACTAGAGCAACTAGCATCTAGCAACTGGCACTAGCTACAAGAAGCCACGTCAACAGAGCTGTGGTTCATACACATTTAAAGGCCTGTGGGGCGCATTAGAGGACCGCAGCTCTGACCTGTTGAGGAACTTCTGGGTGAGGTTGTGCTGGACAGCATCTGTGGGCTGATCCGGAGGGTGGACTCCGCCCTCCAGCAGCATCTGATGGTACAGCTGTCTCTGCTGCTGCTTCTGTTCCAGATGCTGCTGAACTCGCAGTCGTTGACGCTGGAACTCCTGGAGCTGCTCCTGAAACAGGCGCCGTGGATCAGCAGCTAATCCAGAGGTTACGGGTTCAAACCCGTTAGCGAGAGGACTACAAGGATTTTCTTAGCTTTGTAGCTAATCATAGAAATCCCTTGTATGAATTTCAGTGTGATGTCTTGGATAAGAACAAGACTAGGAATGGCTTTAGACTGCAAAGGTTAATTGAGAGTCACTGACAATATTTTATTACTGATTGAAGAATGCATCGTAAAACACACCTAAAACAATTGTAAAAATCAATGTTTACACGCAGCTTTCAGAAATAAGTTTGCATATGTCACTTGTTAATGTTTTAGACAGATATATAAATAACTAAATATGGTATTAATACATATTTTCCTTTCACTGGGATTATTTAAGTGATTTGTGGATACAAGCTATTTTCCAAGTATACAATCCAAACTAAAGGAAATTCTAGTTTGCATTGTATCTAGTAATATCTAGTATCTAGAGACCCAGTAATAGGGGAAACTCACTCAGTTACCTCAGACTTTTCGCATGAACCAATAGGGCCTCCATCCCTCCCAGGAGTTAGCTGAGGACGTAGTGAGTTTGTCCCTGCTGAGCCGTTTATCCTCTCGGCCTGAGCTTGTGCTCTAGAAAAAACACACAATAAATAGCCTAAAACCTTCAATTTCCAACAATTCACAAAATCAAGGGCTTACAATGTAGAAATTATATATTAAATCTATGTGTAAATACTTTGTGACCATGTGAGGTTTGATTTGCACATCACATATACAGCTGTCAGGGTTTAATTCAGTAAGTGTAACCGGATTATGAGCTTTAAGCCAGGCCATATGTTAAATTTCAGTGAACACAGTAATATCTTTGACTACAGACAACATTCTCTCTCTAGGAAATGAAAGCCAGACCAAATTTGAAATTTGAAGGGAAAGTGTGTCATTTTAATAACAATAAATATTTTCTCCCATCCCACTAAAACTTGCACAACTATGAAGTAAGGTATTGGACTTTCTGAAGAGTTTAAACATATTGAACAATTTGCCGCTATTAAACCTTTGATTTGTTGGTTTGGGATGTTCAATCTGTGGCTCAACCAATGGTGTCACTTTGGGGCGGGGCTAACTATTTGACCAAACATTGGAAGATGGGGGCACACCAGTAAGTAACTGCTTAGCAACCACCAAATTTAGCAATTTAGCAACTGAATACTTCACCAAAAACAAGTAAATTATGGACCATGAAAAATTATTTGATCTAAAGCAGTAAGAACACAAGAGCTCAACACCTGTCTGGAGATTCAGTAAAGACGCTGCTCTCCAGTGCAGTTCTGCTTGCGTTTCCTCCAGGATACCCAAAGTTTGCGAAAGACTGTGACATTGCTGCCACCTTTCCATCACCTTCCATGCTTTTCTTTTCCCGTCCCGCCAGGCCATGCGACAAGCCGTCCAGTGCAGGATTAAGGGACCGGGACATGTAGGTATCCGCCGACTGTGGTCGTCGCAAGGGTGAAGCCGGACAGGGTGAAAGTTTGGTGAGAAGAGGAGTGAGAAGGTCTGCGTGACCCGTCCGGGCTGGTTTGACAAGACGATCTACATGAATGCTCAGGGTCTTCTGCTCAAACGCGCATGCGAAGACGGACGACGAGAGGTTCTGCAGCCATGAGAGTAAACTTAGATCCAGTTCCTCACAACCGTTCCCACAAAGAACATCAACAGCTAGAAGAACTTCCTCTTCGCTGATCTCTTCTCCAGTCGCCTTGCTCTGGCAATACTCAACGCAGCACTCGTACAGTATTCCCTTAATAAGGAGCTGGAAAAGACGATCCCCACTGGCTTTGAAACCAGCTTCGCTCAGTTTACGATCTGCAGGGATGAATTCGGCCACCATGGAGCAGGCTTCCTCAAAGCAGTGGACACGGGCTGTACTGGGGTTCCAGTCTTTGAACTCGGCATGATTGGTGAGGCGAGGGAGAGTGAGCAGCAGGCAAAGTTTGCTGTAGTCTTCTTTGGTAGGGCAGAAGTCTTCCAAGGCATGGAGAGACTTTACTGCATCCTGCATAGTGAGCTCCAGCTGAGAACGAGAGCAAAGGATCATGGGATTGTTTCTAAATTCAAGTCATCCACACACTGTTAAATATGCAATACTTCAAAGAACTAAAACCCAAGACTGCAAAATCTGAAAGACCCAAAGCAAATCTGCTGCCTTTTTTGCATTTTCAGGAAATTCTACACACACTGTGCAGGCCTGTTCAAAGCTATAGCATAATATTTGGATCTTACTTTCCTCATGCATTCCACACATCAATATCCAAAACACATACTTCTTTTTACATTATAGGACAGGACAATGTAGGGGTAGCAAAATGAGGTTGTTTGAATAACATGATACCATTTTGTTTGCACATAAAGAAACACTCACATTCTCAGGGTCATCTGACGCAGACATGGCATTATTTACACAGAGAGCTTCCAGAAACTTCTGTTTTAAGATTATATATCGAAATCTGAAACAATCAGAACAAGACCATGAAACAAGCAATACACTTGATGGCAAAGTACACAAACACTGTTATACTGTTAAAAAAACAAAACACATAATTCACCTCTTTCTGTCAAATTTATCCAGGCACTCTAATGGCTGTATGAACTGCAAAACTTCTTCCCATTGGCCATCCAATATAAGTTGCCTTGGACAGAAAAGCAAATGATCAATGAGAGTAAAAATAGCCCAACACAAACAAAGGCTTGTATGCACCTTTAAGCCTAAAGTTTCACGTAAATATGCAATATATCACTATTGCAATAGTGCTATTATCGCAATAAATACATATATTAGCATGCTGTGATTATTTGTGGTCCTGTGCTAATATATGCGACCATAATGCCAAGTTTAACGTAACTTGGCATTTCACCCACCTTAAGAACAGCATATCATCTGAATAAAGACCATTTATGATCCCGCTCTCCTTCTCTAAAGCCAGCATGCTTATGTGAAGCTTCCTGGAGTTGAGAAAGTCCAAGATCAGCTTGATGACCTCTGCTTCCTTGATGTTTATAGTCTCCTCTGCAGTCATGGTGTAGCGTTTCTGAAGGCAAGGTTAACTGTGAGCAAGAACAGCAGAAGCGTGTGTGTGTGTGT
>JBAJNP010008739.1:0-12211 GCA_036877545.1 Yasuhikotakia modesta
CGATGTGATACTTACAGCTTGTGATGATTGTTGATCTTGATGTGGAGCATCAGACGCTGAGAGACGCTCAGGTTTGTAAAACAGCAGAGACGGATCTATGCAAATTATCTTCGTGAGGAGGGGGTGAGTGACACACGTAATAAGGTGCAATTTTCCGTTTTTAGGCACAAATTTATATATAATGGAGTGGTTTAAAATATCTAGAATTTTCCCTATGTTTTTAAGGGGGATATAGTGCCGTTTTCCAAAAAGACAAGAAAAAACGGATTTTGACTACTAGAATCTAGGTCCCCTTTTAAAAAAAGTCTATTGTTTTTCACTTGTTTATTGTATTTTGATAAGTTTTGTTTTTGTGTGAAATTAGCGGCATTTACATTAATCGCGATTTTAAACACATCTCATCCCTTCAGGACAAGCACAAGTTTACATGCAGCTTGTCAGAAACAAATAAAAAAAAAGAACAATCAACAGCACCTCAAATAATATTTGACTATTTATAGGCATAAACTAAAGTGTAATTGTTATCTATAGTAACTATAGTATCTATAAACATGAATATCCCTAAAATGTAATTATAAAACACCCACCCACAATAATAAAGCAAAACAACATTGAAACCAATTGTTTATTCAACTTAAACAGTGGAAAATATTCAAAAATACTTTTAAAAATCAGATCAGTCTAGAACAAAGTAAGTGTAGTTGTCACACTTTTTAAAATCTTAAAGCATCACTAATGACGATTTACTGTTGAGCAAAAGCACTAACAAAAAGTTATCTGGTAAGAAAAGCAAAGAATTACTATGCATTTTGTAGCCAACTATTTGACAATCATATCCAAAGCATTAGTTTTTTAAAGACATTTGCAAATGTAGATATATAGCCAATCAAATTCAATTTCTAATCACCTCAAATCCCACACAACAGTAACAAGCAAGGGGCCTTTTAAGACTCTGAGGGACAGATGGATTGTGGGTGTAAGTCCTCTGTAATCATTTTCATGCAATGCTGAAAATTGAAAACAGCACAGTAATCAATACTACAATGGGATGCAGCCTTTAAAAGCACTTACTGCATGTTTGCAATTTAACACTGATCTATGCATCAGAAATCACTTTCTGCTTTGGAACCGAACCACCTAATTAGTCTTGTGATGCTGACCTGGAACTTGACTTTGATCGTGAGGGAGACAGCGATGCAGAATGCTTGCTGGGTGACTCGGACGGAAGACGGTTATCCTTTAGAGATGGTGAAGTCGACTTTGCTCGCTCTCCATTTCCATTCTCCCTTGGGGAAACAGAACAGCTTTTTGACATCTTACTTTCTGATTTTTCATTGGACCGGCTTCTGGAATCTCGGTCAGACTTTGCTTTGGAGCGGCTCTTGGAGCGAGATTTGCGTGCATCAGAGTGGGACTTGTGGCTTGCTGAACGACTGCGGGACTTATGTGTAAGGGAGCGAGACCGAGATTTAGACTTTCTGGAGCAGGACTTTCCTGGGGACTTGGAGTGGGACTTTCTCCTTGACCTAGAACGGGACTTACGACCAGACCTAGAGCGAGAGCGGCGCTTGCTGCGGGACCTTGACCTGTAAATGGTTAGAGTTAGATAACGTACAGAAACATTTTAATACTCCAACAAAAACAAACGTTATCTCTACCGTGATCTGGACCTGGAACGGCTTTGTGAACTCCTGCGGCTCCTGCTGCGAGAGCGGCGTCTGCTACGAGACCTGTAATTACAAACAATTAGATTACCAGAGATATAATTATTACAAAACTTTTAAAGAGACATGTAGATGTGTAGTGCTATATGCAATGCCTGACCTTGACCTGCTTCCAGAGTAAGAACGACGCCGCTTAGGCTTGTCCTCTACAAGACGAATTTTCCTCCCATTGATATCTGTGCCATCCAATTTGTCCAAGGCTCTCCTCATATCAGAGTAAGAGCGAAATTCAATAACTCCCTCATTTGTCCGTTCTTTGTGGGCATCAGCATAGGTCACCTCTCCAGCCTGACGCATAAAATCCTATGAAAAAAATTCCCAAACCTTTCTCTTACAGCTTTTAAATACAATGATGCACCAATGTCACAACTTACAGCAAACAGCTCAAATGCCTAAGGAAACATAAGAATCAACCAAATGAATAATAGAAGCATGAAATAGTTAATTTCAGAATACCTTAAGGTCCTGCCAGCTGCAGCGACTAGACAGGTTCTCCACTATCAGACGATACTCTGTGCGAACCGGTGGCCCGTATTTGTCTCTTCCACTTCGACTCCTGCTGCTGCTGCTGCTGCTGTAACCACTACTGCCTTTACACAAAAGCCAAGAGATGGTAAGCAATTAGTACAAAAGAGGATCTCAAGAGTGCACAGAAAACAAATTGTTCAGTCATCAAACTGCATAAGGTAAGGATGCTCAGACAAGTTAAATAAAAGTATTAAATATTTAGAAGTAAAAAGTAAAAATATTTTGCATTTCTTTTCCCACCCTATCCCACCAAATAAGACCTCAGTAACACAAACTTCTGATTTAAGCAATTATTGTGGCCTCAAAAACAGAATAATCTGTCTCCACTTGATTTGTTTAATCTGTCCCTCTGAAATGGGTCAATTAATGTATTGCTGGTCTTCACTTAACAGCTCAAGAACAGCAATGCTTTGAACGTGAACACTGATCCAGTGACACGAAAGGCAGCCTGTTTACAACACGAGCACCAATTGTAAAAGCAGCAAACAAGTACAAAACACCTTTAAAACAGGGGGGGAAAAAATGACAAACAAAAACATAACCAGGACTACTTACAGAATATGCTGACATGTTACCTGTCTACTGACAGAACAGCGACAGCACAAGACAAATAGCAAGGGAAGCCCATTGCTCTTTTTAATATAAAAAAATAATCTAGTGGCTGGCTACATTAATTTGTTTAACCTGTCCAATATTTCGTTCAACATAAAAACCAATGGGTTTCCTCACCATCACCCTGGTCTATTGGCAAAAGGCAGCTGTCATCATGGCTTCCGGTTAGGTCAGCCAAGGGTCAAAGGGCAAAGGTCACACACACATTGTAAGGTGAAAGCCAAGGCCAAACGGGACAGGCAGTCATCTTAGCCTCAATGGACTCGGACTCAGCCCGCACCAGACTCTTTTAAATTGAAACATCAAGGACTTTTGTTAATGTTGAATTCAAATGTAAACACAAATTGCATCGTCAAACGTCATATTTTTTACATGCCAGTGAGGCTTTAGGATGTGGCAATTAACTAATTACTAAAGCTAATGGCTAGAACAGTTGTAGTTTGGCCAAAAAAAAAAAAAGCCCACCATCTAACATCTACAGGTCCCCTTGACTTTTGAAGATTACAGTAACACTGAACATTCTCATGAGCCTTTGGTTTTAAAAATGGACCAAAGTTACAAAAGCAAAGCTGTCATGAGGGAATCACCCTTGTAAACAGATCAGAGGTTGATAGACCCCTGCATTAAATCTTCCCAAAAAACCTTCCTGTCACAGGCACTGGAGCCTTTAACAGACCACGTCATTGGATGCGTGTGTGTCCTTTGGATTATTGCATGGACTGTCCACAATAGAACTGCAAATAAAAGGGATCCACTGTCTTTTGTGCCTGAAAAAAACCCTTGATATTGACAAGACTGTACTTACTGCGCCCACCTCCCCCATAACCCCCACCATATCCGTCTCTGTCTCGCCGGGGTCCTCTTGCGTGCTCCACGATCACACGCTCCCCGCAGAGCTCTTTACCGTTCAACTCATACACGGCATCATCTGCATCACGGTTGTCTTCAAACTCCACAAACCCATACCTGTTGGGGGGTGGGGGGAGATTACAACACAAAATCAAACTAGAAATGAGAAAAAAAATGACATTTTTAGTTTAAATATTCAGAAATGAAAGATGTGAGAACTAAATTTTGAAAGAAAGATGTTTAGAGAGAGAAACCGTCAATGCTCCATTTGGCACTAGGACTACTTCTGTCATTTTTTTATTTGATATTTGAATATGCATTTGAACCAAATCAAGCAAATAAACCAATTGCCTATCCCATCCTGAAAATGAAACCTAATGCACAAAACGGCCAGGCAGAGTGGACAATTATTTTGGGCAATAGATGGTAAAGTAATGATTAAAGGTTAGGTAGTTTTGCCGACTTTGCAAAAAGTTTACTTGCACATCAAAGTCCTGTTTTTGTCTCCTTTCAAAGAGAGCTGAAATTTATGCCAAGTTGTGTTACTTTACTTGTTTGACTACATGTCACATTAACAGACTATTACATTTGCGATTGACTGTTACAGCTTTTTTTTTTGGTTGGAGGTGGGGCTCCACCAAGTATGGTTTTACGACATTGTGCATTTCAAGTGCATTACTGCAGCGTAAAAATACTGAAATACAGGCTAATGCATGATTGCAATGATGCAATTAAAGATGATCAGGATAAACAGTAAAAAGCATTTCAGGTTTCTTTTCAGTCATTCCTTGATATACTCTACAAATTTTGATCATTTATCCACGTTTTAGAATAGAAAACCCACCAAAACTATGACAACAGTTAACAACTATAACTATAAAAGAAATCTGTTTACTTTACACCCTATGCCTAGAATTTGCGAAATTGTGCAGGTCTCAACCCGGCTTTTTAAACATGTTTTTCAAATGAAAAACATATGTTGCCAGATCTACATTTTAAACATACACCCGAGTGAAAGATTTTTGACCATAGGAATTGCTTGTCAAAATATTTCTTGTCAAGTTTTGATCGGTAGCGTTTCTATAAATTCAATAACAGACATCCAGTCAAAGTAAGTGTTGAAGAGGAGAAAATAGGGGACAAATTTACATTTAAAGCTATGATAATTAAAGCAACTAAAAGCATTTAAAGCAAATTTGCACAGTAGTTTGACTATTTTTACAGGTCTTTGGTTTAACAATCATGTATATTAGTACATCACTTGTGCTAATTTAGCAGTAGGACTTAAATCTTTTTGTGGAGCTGCCACAACCAAAAGGCTGCTGCCCTAAAATCTGCCACAACTTAGCCTGTCGCGCAACACCCTTTAGATTCTGTTAGTTCACCTGTTCCGAGTCTTCGGGTTTTTTGAGTCGTTCGTTCATGACAGCCCAAGTTTAACCTATGCAGCATGAGCCGGAAACAGAAGTAAGTAGTTCGTCTTTCGAGTCTTTCAAGTCATTCGTTCATCACGTGACAGCCCTAACTAATCAATTCTCTTTCTCTCAAGCTGCATAGGTTAAGCTTAGGGGCTGTCACGTGATGAACGGACGACCCGAAAAAAGACTCACAGATCTGAGTCAGTAAAATGACCCGAACCTCCCATCACTACTGTAAACTGCGAGAGATCTGGCGCCAGATAAAAAGCGTATGGTTTAACCTTGAGACATATTGACCTACTGTGGATACCGTAGCAATACCTAAAGCACCGTGTATACAGCGGCGCCAAACAGGTAAAAATATACAAGGAGATCCGGGTCTGTTCTTTCACAGGCAGTTTTGGGCACTTGCCACGGAAAGATTTTACTCCCTCTAATTTAGGGAATTTCTTATTCGTATACAGATGCTTACATCTTTCAGACATTTTTATCTTGTACAAAACACCAAACTACCATTTCCTCTGCATATCCAACAAAAATATTCAACAAGCATTTTAGTATTACAAATTGCACTATTCTACACTGGACTAAATCCATAAAACTTAAGAGAACAAATGACATGTTTGGTAAAGCAATCTAATATATACCTGTTGCAAAAAAACAAACAAGCACATATTTAACAGTAATTATCAAATAATAAAACTTAAGCCACGTTTTCACTCTAATCGTAAACCCAACAACTATCTGTTAAACACACAGATTCGCGACTGCAACTGAGATATACGACATTTGCGACATTATTTGCGCGACATTCATGAAAAGTGCAAACCGCGTGCGCGCGGAGGGTTCGCACTCAAGCTGTATATTATTGCTGCTTTCGCGCGACGACATTCAAGATTCATTATATGGCGAACGCTGAAGTGCACAAACCGGGCAAGACACACAGATTTTGATGCACGTCAATATAACATGTGGCTACGACAAGCAAATACGCTATTAAGTGCAAGCAATACCACATCACTTTTGTTGTGTAAAACAGCTCACGCACTGAACATTAAACTCTCCGCCATTTTAAGTACAACGCAATGAACCACGTCCAACACGTACACGAGAAACAAACCGACATCTATACATCAAAATCACCATAGTAGACGTAGTGTAATGTTGCATCTGCATGAATGTTTACATTTATGTTGCATTTACATGCACAGGGGTGTTGTGCATGCTCTGCATGATGCGGTCATACAGCGCACGACGCCGCGGACTCACCCGTTCTTTAGATCGATCTCTAAAAGCTTCCCGTAGCCGCTAAAAAACCTTTGAATGTCCTTCTCCCTAACGTGGTAACTCAGTCTGCCCACGTACACTCGTGGCATGATTTGTTTTCAGTAGGTGATTGTTGCCGTACACGATGGCAGCTTCAGACAATGTCCGTCCTCTTGAAATGGCCACCGCGCAACTAACTGCAACGTCGCCTACGTAATTTCCGGTGCGTGTTTAAATCTTTTCCTGGGGCGGGGATAGCAAAACATATGTGTACATGTGATTACAGTAAACATTAAGTAAATAGAGATTTAAAGAAAACACACAAATCACACAAAATTTGAAGACTTTTATTTATAAATTAACAATTGGTGGATTAGACAGAAAGTGGTCCACAATTATAACTTGATTCCTTGTTAACTTTACTACTTTTGTACTAAATATTAACTTCTTGTCTACAAAGCAATAATTTTTTAATACAATAATTTTCTAAATAATAAGCGTATATAATACATTTCTAATTCATTATTAACATTTTAAATTAACCTTTATAATTTACTCTGAGTCTTCACTCGTATCACTCCCTCCTGAACACAGGAAACTGCAAGCACACCATCTTGTCTCCACATGCGGCCCTGGACGAAACCTCTGCTGCCTCCTAGTGGAAAAAAATGTATGACATCACGAAAGAGCAGTATAGTTTACATTAAAGAAATCAACGGAAAGTGTGTCTGTTTGATTTGCAATGAAGAGTTTGGATCATTCCAAGTTTCCAAAAAGAATGATGAGCCTGTTCGGCTCAACATACATATGTGAACAAACATTTTCTCTGTTAAATCAGAACAAAAGCAGACTGAGATCCAGAATGACTGATAGCCATCTCTGTGAAGTCCTTCGTGTCTCAACCACCAAACTTTCTCCTGACATCCCAGCCATCCTTCAATCCAAAGGACAGCATCACTGCTCCCACTGAGAGCAATGTTCTTCACATTATAGGTGAGTTAGAAATACACACAGTAATCATGTGTCAATATGTCACCTCTTGTGTGTGGCCCTGGCCTTTGCTTATTTTTCTGTATTTGGCCCTCTCCAAAAAAACTTTGGACACCCCTGGTTTACATACATACTTGAATTTACGACAAGCGATCCCGTGTAGCAATCAGGAGGTTCCTACTGAAAATGCAGTAACATGCAGGAATAAACAGAAATAGATGCTGACCTGCCCAAGGGCTTTCACATTCATACAGCATCCACTCATCTGCTCTGAATGTGCAGTGAAACCACATAGCATGATCCAGAGAGGCTGAGAACTGGGCCTTGTAGTTTGGATAAGGCAGCAATGCTGTGCCCAGGAAAAAATAGTCTGAAACATACGCAGCTACACAACAGTGCAGTTTCATGTCACTCTTTCCTAAAATACAAGAGAATACATGAACACAGAATTAATGTACATTCAGCCAGTTATCACACCGACATATCTGATAGCAGAATGGCACAACTAATCATAATCATTTCTGAGATCAGTGTAATTACAATTAGAATTACACAACTCCAACCAGTCCAAGGTCTGAACACAAATGCATTTATGGTTTTCATAATCTTAATATTGTGATCTAAAGGCTTAAGCATACAGCCTATAATGCTGTAAGGCTGGTTCTCTCCTGCTCCACCTCATGTCAATCATATGCATTTAGGGTGTCTTTGTTTATTAATAATCAATAAATGAATCAGCATTTATGTTAAGAATGATTCATAATACAGTATGAGTAAATTATTATCTTGTGATTACAGTAGGAGCAGTTATAGATTTGGGAAGTAGTAAGATTTCTTTGTTTGGTCTGCGTAAAGGAGTATGTGTGTGTGTCTATGGTTACAGGAGGAAAAAAAACAGGAACCAACGAGCCGATTACATATTGGCTATGGGACCATTTCCAAATAGATACAGTGACTGAATGATACTATGTCTTCAGAATGCTATATTCAAATGTTAAGAGCTTTATGTTCTAATATGGTGATTGCTGAAGACTTTTTATATCCTCCCCAATCCAAAGAGGAACTCTTTCAATACTGTTTAAAACAAATCCCAAGACACACCTCATAAAGCTGGTGACAAAACGTAGAAGCTAGATCATAAAACAATTCATTTTTACCTATATGTCCTTTTGCTCGTACCCAGAACAGTTTCTTTGGTTCCATGGCAATGCATCTATAAAAATCAGGCGGACTGATTGGTTTAATCTCAATAGGAATTTCATCAGCTAGTATTTTATTCAGGCCCTGCCGTGCATTGTCCGCCAAATTTGGGTCACTGTAAAAGAAATGCTATTAATACATTAAAGTGGTCAAAATAACTTTTTCAGACCATTTAGTGGGTACATTTAAACCTGAGGTAGCGCTGGATAATTTCCTCTATAGTAAGCAGTGCATCCGGTGGAGGGACGATGGGCATATCAAACTGATGCTGTACTGGACTGGGCTGCTGCATCTGAAAGGATGCCTGACAGATCAATATAGGCTGGCCATGCTGAATGGCTTTCACAGACCGAACACAAAAACTTTTGCCATTGCGTGTCCTATCCACTTGGTACAGCACTGGCACTGCTGGGTCTCCTATCACAAAAGATTATTTTATCAAGTCATTACATTAATATATTGGCACAGACATGAAAATGACTGTTGGACTGATCTTACCTGCCCGTACAAAGTAACAGTGCAGTGAATGGGCATAGACATTTTCACTCACAGACTTGGCTGCAGCTACCAGAGCTTGTCCAACAATCTGGCCCCCAAAAAGGCGTTTAGTACGAGGAATCCAGTAATGTGTCCCTCTTTAATTAGATAATAATTAAAAAGCTTTTAGAGAACTTACAAGGACATGTATTGTGGAAGCATCACAGTACAGTGATTGTATGCAATGATACTTTGGCACATGGGTAGCTGAGCCATGTCAAACTACATTACATGTAAACTGTCAATGTAAATCATTTATGTCAACTTAAACACTGACTGGTCACCATTTAACCTTCACTTCACCAAACGTCCTTTTTACATTTAGAAACATGCCACAAGAACATCGTGAATAATTATGCTGTGTGGTATAGAAAAGTAAAAAAAAACCGACATTCATTTACCTGTATAGGTCAGTGTCGAGCCTGTCTAAATTTAAAACACTTGTAACTAAAACACTTCCGAGGTCCGTTTCTTTTGGCTCGACCCGCTGCTGCTCTGTGTCGCTGTCAGCCATATTGATAGTCCACGTTATCGTGTAAAGTTCCGCCCACGTTAAATCGCGCATACAAAATAAAAACCAATACAAAATATACAAAACACAACATGATATATAAAACGTAACAGAAAATTCCAGCAGTTATCCAACGCGTAGCAGTAATAAATACCGCAACTCCAGACAGAAGCAGAAAGGAAACAAGTTATACTGTAACTGTAACTTTACTGGACGAAATACAAAATTACAGCTTTTAAGACGATGTGATTGACCTTTTGAAAATTGCTGTTATTCTTATTAAAATATATATGTTTATTAAACTTACCATGTTTTTTTTCAGAATATTTTGTTGAATGTCTTGTGATATGACTGCAGATAATCTTTAGCAAGTAACTGCTGCAACCTAGGAGCTGAAAGAATATTTGAAAGAATATTTTGTCATCATAAAGATTAAATATATTTAAATTATTTTTAATAATCTCTCCTGTGGACAAAATATAAAACTGCAGCCTATACATACGAGATAAAACGGTTAATGATTTAACTTTTAGTCCCGGTTTCGTCTGTCCAATAAACCCTTGATACACTTGTCTAACAGGTGTTTAAATTTCATTGGTGGTCTTGTTTTTACAAAATAATTGAATGTCCTTATTTACAATCATAATACCTTGAGCAAAAACACTGCTTGCCAATTTACTAGTAAATTGAGCTAATTTTGGATTAGTTATAGTTTTTTATGTGTTTCAGCAATAACCAGAGTTCAAGCATGACCTTTGCAGACCTTTGCATGGGTCTAAAGATATAAGGAAATAGTTAGCAGATGTTTAAAACTGCCTGTTAAATTATTTTGAACTACAGATTTTATTTTTAAATTAAAATTTTTAATGTTATGTTAAGGTTGAGTGAAAAAGATAGAACTAGTTTAAAAATAGTTGGGTTTGAGTATTTTGTCCCCTAATAAAAGTCTTAAACGGATGGACAGAAAGACAGGTATATTGGTATAGGTATACAATATATCCATAAATTGTTTGTTTTTTTAAATTAATATACATTTTGCAATTACTATTTGCAATAATACCATGTATTGTGTGGTACATATACCATGTAATTAGAATGTTTCTAATTTCTGTTTTTTATCTTAGTATGGTGTAAAGCTGCTTGTAATGTAACATTGTAAAAGAAATGTAACATAAAATTAAACAATTTTTGTAACATAAAATTTAATTGAAACTAAATGGATCTATCATAGATTAATGGATCAATGCAATGGTTTTTAGTTGATCTCCACAGCCTGAGACAGCATGCTGGTCAGCCCACTACATCCATAGGAGGCAGAAACTACAGGCAGAAGGATCAAGAGTTTGGCCAAAACTAAAACAATTGCCAATTTTATGAACACAAACTATATTTTAAAGAAGAACAAAAATGAAGATGAAAATCATTTATGCCGAGTTACCTTTGAAGGAGGAGAAAAAACATGAATTTGGTATCCAAACCAAGGCAATTGTTGTTCTGAATCTTTGTCAGGGCAAATGATTAAAAAAAAACCTTTTTTGTCAGAACTACTACAAAGCAAACACATCTCTGCTGGCTAGTCCATATTTGTCATTTTTGGCCTCAACCATGGGAAGATCTGAGTCATTGTCATTTTTTATTGTAGGACCTGGCCAGCCTCGCTGCTATCATAATATATGATCTTCTTGGTATAAAGTACACCATGTTTTTTAAGACACTGTAAAATTGTTCTTTCTAAAATTCTCCACCAAAAAATTTAATTAACAAGATACCACATACCTACTGTCACGAATCCAGCCTCTGTGGCTCCCTCTAGCTGCTGCCACCAGCGGGAACCATCCCCAGAATATTAAGAACTCCAACTCCTTGTACCTAGGCCATGGCCCTCACAGGTGGCGGCCATTTTGTGATCAACGCCACTATAAAGAGACGCTAATATCGCAGACATTTGTGAAGTCTTGTTTTGCCTCCTTGAAGTGAACATTACTGAGTGTTTTTTCCCCTGGATTGCTTTTGTGTGTATTACCTTTAACTGCTTGTTTTTTCGTGAGTGTTTTGCTGCCTGCCTTTTTGACCTTGCAGTCTTACTTCTCATCAAAACCAGGTGACATCACACAGTTACCATTACCTCTCGGACTGTTTTAAAGAGATAAAGCACTGGATGGCAAAAAATGTTTTGCTTCTAAACTCCAGCAAAACAGAGATGCTCCTTTTTGAGCCAAAGTCAGGTAAACACCAATTATCGGCCTACAATTTCAAATTAGATGGATGTAACGTCACCACATCTAATACTGCTAAAAACTTAGGCGTTATATATTCGATAGTAAACTGTCATTAGAAGATCTAGTGACATATATCACAAAATCTGAATTTTTTCACCTGAGAAACATAGCTAAACTATGAAACTTTCTAAAAAAATCTGATGCAGAAAAGCTTGTCCACGCCTTCATGACCTCCAGATTAGATTATTGTAATACATTATTAGGTGGTTGCCCTGCCTCGTTAATAAATCGACTACAATTAGTCCAAAATGCAGCAGCAAGAGTCCTCACAAGGACAAAAAAATATGATCATATAAC